>JANHGB010052160.1:0-28324 GCA_026283785.1 Coracopsis vasa | reverse complement strand
GGGTGGTGAGCGGTTGTATTCTCTTCCCTTGTTATTTCCCTTATCATTATTATTATTGGTGGTAGCAGTAGTGGTTTCTGTTATACCATAGTTTCTGGACTGTTCTTATCTCAGCCCGTGAGAGTTACATTCTTTCGATTCTCCTCCCTATCCCTCCTGGAGCGGGGGGATGAAGGCGGGGGCAGTGAGTGAGCGGCTGCGTGGTTTCTTGGTTGCTGGCTGGGCTTAAACCACAACAAACATCAGCAGATAATACTTTAAAATCTAGTGAGATCCTGATGTGCTTTGAATACTGCATCAGACATCTAAAAATGAAAAAAAAGGCACAAAACTCACCTTGTGAATAAAATTGTCATATATGTAAAGAGGAACAGAATGTACAAAACTGAGGTCAGTTCTACTTTTATTTATCTCTTGTATTTTGACATTTTTGTTAGTGAGCTAGGAAATCAATAAAGACTAATTTCATTGGCAAGGATTAGAGAGTACATAGAAAGGAACACTCAAGAAGTCTATACTTGCTCTGAAGGGCACTTTGAGTAAAACATATTTATAATAAAGTGATTTGAATAGTTCTTTTTGTCTAATTGACTCATATATCAAGCATTAATTCTTTAGAATACTCAGTGTACAAAACAAAGTTTGTGATATTGAACATAGAGAAAGTATTTTGTTTATTTCAGTTACTTTCACACCTTCATAATGAATGCCTGTCTGGTAATGTGAGCTCTTTTATAAATATCATAAATCATAATAAATGTAACTCAAAGTGTCAGTATAATACAGGAAGTGTCCTAATAACTCCTTGTTAATCAATAAAGTTCAAAAATTAAGTATATTCCATGTGCTTAATCTGTGATGTAATTTCTCTAGAAGAAAAATGCAGGTTTTGTATAGGAGATTAACTAACTGTCATCTGGAAAGGTAGGTGTATTAATTCTGGTGTTAAGAATGTGGTTACACACTGAATACCCAGCTACAGAAAACACTCTGATGTTGACAGGAGATAAAAATAAATTCCTCAAAGCTGAGGAGGAGCCAGATGTGCTTTCAAGCAAAGCATCTGGGCCAATTGACCCCAAGCTATGCAAGACCACCAAGAGGAAATGGTGAGTGATAGTATTTGGTGACTCCATGCAGTGGGGGTAGGAGGCAACCATCTGCCAACCTGATCTGCTGTATAGAGTTTTCTGCTTGCCTGGGATCTGGGAAATTGTGGAGAGATTGCCAAAGCTTGTCCAGACCTGTGACTGTTACCTCCTGCTGTTTTTCTGTATAGGCACCAATGATACTGCCAGAGATAACCTGGAGAGTGCCAAACTGTCTACAGAGCTCGGGAGGCAATAGTTAGGGGTAAGGGGGCCCGATGTTGTTCTTAATCTTGTGGGGAAGGGGTGTGAGCATACTGCATATCAACACTTGGTCACAGAGCTGTTGGTGGTAACAAGGATTTGGTTTCTATGATCATAGGACCCTGCTTGAGGATCAGCATCTGTTTAGGAGAGATGGGGACCTACCACTGTAAGAACGCAAACAATATCTTTGCCAGGAGAATGCCTGACCTGGTAAGGAGGGCTTTCAACTGACCATGCTAGGGAGGGTGAGAGTTACTGCCAGCCCTGTAAGAGAGTGATGGCCAGGGTTGACAGCAAAATGCCTGGGGTGATGTGAATGAAAGAGAGCACAAATTCTGCAAAACAAGGCTTAAGTGGGGTCATCTCAAGCATTTGTTTGTAAACAAGGAAGTGTCTACAAGGCACCATTATGACAAAAAAAAAACCCAGACCCTTTCTGAGAAAGGCTGAGAGACTTAGGTGCCTTTCTGATGTGCCTGTACACTAGTGCGGAGAATAAACATGAGAAGTTAAGAGAGTCTGTGCAGTTGCAGGGCTATGATCTTGTTGGGATCATTGAGATGTGATGGGATGGCTTTCATGACTGCAGTGGAAGAATACAAGCTCTTTTGGAAAGACAGGGAAGATAAGGAGGTGGAATTGCACTTTATGTGAGAAAACAGCTGAAATGTGTGCTTTTAGACATGGCTGGTGAGCCGACTGAGAGTTTATCAGTTCAGTAAGGATTACAGAAAGGAGAAATGGATGAGGTCTTCTGCAAAAAAGCTAGAAACAGCCTCACATTTGCAGGCCCTGGTCCTAACTGGGGACTTCAACTACCCTGATATCTACTGGAAGAGCAACACAGTGGGACATAAGCCAGTCAAGGAGGTTCCTGAAGAACATCAGTGACACTTTCCTCACCCAAATGATAGAGGAGCCAATAAGGAGAGATGCCCTGCTAGGGATGTGAAGGCTGAGGGCAGCCCTGGCTGCAGTGACCATGAGATGATGGAGTTCAGGATCCTGAGAGGAGGGAGTGGAGTAAAGACAAGGTCATAATCTTGGATTTCAGGAGACTTGACTTTAATCTCTTTAAGGATTTGTTTGGAAGAGACCTATGGAATAAGACTGGAGGAAAGAGGGGCCCAAGAAAACTGGTTGATGTTGAAGGAATACATCCTCCAAGCTCAAGAGCAGTCCATCCTAATGAGCAAGAAGTCAGGCAAAAATACCAGCAGACCTGCATGGATCAGCAAGGAAGTGTACAGAAGGTGGAAAAAGAGACAGGTAACCTGACAGGAATAGAGAGGCACTGTCTAGTCATGAAGAGATATAGGAAAGCCAAAGCCCACCTGGAACTGAAGCTGGCAGGGGATACCAAAAGCAGCAAGAAGGGATTCTGTAATCACATAAATGGCAAAAGGAAGACTAGGGAAAATGTGGACACACTACTGAATGGGGCAGAGGCCCCGGTGGCCCAGGGCATGGAAGAGGCACCGGTACTAAATTTCTTCTTTTCCTCAGTCTTTTACTAGCAAGGCTGGCCTTCAGACGTGGCAGACCCCAGAGACCAGGGGAAAGTCTGGAGCAAGGAAAACATACCCTTGGTGGAAGAGGTTCAGATTAGAGAATGCTTAAACAAACTGGACATACAGAGGTCCATGGATCCTGATAGCGTGAATCCACAAGTACAGAGGGAGCTGACAGATGTCATTGTGAGGTCCTTCTCAATGGTCTTTGAATTATCATGGTGACTGGGAGAAGTGTCTATGTAAGGGAAGAAAGCAAACACCACTCCTATCTTCAGGAAGGGCAAGAAGGAGGGCCTAGGGGCCTACAGACCAGTCAGCCTCACCTTGATCCCTGGGAAACTGATGGAATAGCAGATCCTGGAAATAATTTCTAGGCACATGAAGGAAAAGGTCATCAGAAATAGTCAGCATAGGTGGAGAAATGGGCTGACAGGAACCTCATGCAGTTCAACAAGGACAAGTGATACATCCTGCATCTGGGGATGAATAATCCCATGAACCACTACATAAAAGTAGGTCTGCAGAAAGTTACCTGGGGTTGTGGTTGCAATCAAGTTGAACATGAGCATGGCAATGTGCCCTTGCCACAAAGAGATCTAGTGGTATTTTGGGCTTCATTAGGAGAGTGATGCCAGGAGGTCCAATGAGGTGATCTTTGCCCTCTATCCAGTACTGGTGAGGCCACACCTGGAACGCTGTGTACAGTTCTGGATGCTGCAGTACAAGATAGATGTGGAGCTAGTGGACGAAGTCCAGTGCAGGTTCACTAAGGCGAAGAAGGGACTGGAGCATTTCTGCTATGAGGAAAGACTGAGAGAACTGGGACTGTTTATCCTGGAGCAGAGAAGGCTCAGGGGGATCTTATAGAAATGTACAATTATCTCAAGTGAGGGAATGAAAAAGGAGCCAGGCTCTTTTCAGTGATGACCATCGACAGGACCAGAGGTGATGAGCACAAACTGAAACAGGTGGGTCCTTCTGAACGTCAGAAAGAACACTGTAAGGGTGCCTGAGCACCTGCAGGCATTGTCCAGGGGTGTTGTTAATTCTCCACTCTTGGACGTATTCAAAAGCTGTCTGAACATGGTCCTAACCAATTGGGTCTAGATGCTTCTGCCTGAGCAATGGGGTTGGACTAGGTAACCAGAAGTCCCTTCCAAGCTCAAACATTCTGTGATCCTATAAATCAGCTAAAGTTAATACATGTTCCATTAAATTCAGTAGTATTCCCACATCTAAGTCCCACAGACTAAAAATTATCTAATATTTTAATTTATAAAAGGTATAGATATTTGGGAACCCCAAATTTTGCATTATTTTCTTTATATTCGGTGTCTCAACAAAACACTGACACCTATGAAAAAGCAATCTATTTAAATAATGAGAGGTATATGGCTGTACATATTTTAAGCACATCCTAATTAAATATTCTATCATGAATAAAAGCATGAGTACTTAATTCGTTGTTGGCTTCCTCATGGGTGCCCAGCCGACATACAAGACAATAAGAGCACCAAGTTGGTTTTAGTGATGATTAGAATCATATGGCCTCTTACCTAGCTGTAGAATAAATTTGTAAATGCAAAACATTTGGAGATAAATGATCTAGTCCTATAGTTTTAGCTGTGCTGTGTTTAATGCTGTAATTGTGAATGGGCAGTCAAGGAAAGAATTCTGGTACATCCTTACTGTGTTTAACAAACTGCAGGGGAGACTAGACAGGACTTTAAACCTTCTTATTAGTGTTTAGCAGTGCAATGTACGCCCCTGCATCACATCACTCAATCATACTTTTGGGCCTCATAGCTTTACTGTTCCTCCCATCCAAAATGGACTGTCTATGCCATCAGGTAGTTGTATTACATACTTCTAACGAATAGTGAAAAAGGCAATATAGAGAAATCTATACTCCCTTTGCAGAACTGGCACCCTGCTGAGCAAGTATCTCTTCTTACTCTAGGACAGCCATGTTACATTAACTGTTTCTGAAGGAATTTTCTCATAGAAGTTTAAAGAGACTTGTAACAAAAAAGCTTTTTAGATTTTTTTTTCCTGTTACAGAAAGTGTTTAAAAGCATAATTGTCCTTTAGAAAAAATATTATATTTTTCACACCTGATTAGCAGTACAATATAAACATACTATTCATGTTGTTTAATTTATTAAACTACTGAATATATGCATATAAGTGCCTCAATGTCCCACACTAAATCATTAATTTAATGTAGGAGATATTTGTGTAGAGATGTGACATGATGATTTCTTCAGAGAGACTAATGTGAAAAACACCTATATACCAAACACCTCATTGCAATTTCATTGGAACTGCATACACATTAAAATTAAGCATGTGTTTGTAGTGACCTGGGGACCCAAGCAGAGAAGTGACAGAAAGATGAGATACAGTCAAAACACGTAGTTCTAGACATATATTTCTCTGAGTACTATGTAGATAAACAAAACTTCAAAGCATTACATTTTATACAAGCAAGAAATTTTAGAGGTAATGTTGTTTCAGTCTTTGTTCTCTCTAAATCTTTTTTCTTTCCTGTTTGTCTTGTCATCTTTTTGATCCTTCCTATTTTGTGTTTATTTATATTCCCTTTCACATAACACTAAGACCTTTAGTGATTATGTGGTCAAATAACTCTGGACAGTGAGATTCTGTTAGGCAGATTTTCACTTCACAATAAATGAAACAATATACAGGTGTAATAAACATATTTTATATGTTATACATTTGTTGTGCTACATTATTAAGTTGTAATGATACCTTGACACCCAGGTGTTCCCCCATCAGAAGGTCTTTTTTTTTCTTTTTTGAATATACACAAAAGAGACTGAGAGCTGTGAGTTCACCTGGCTGTTAGTTATAGACTGAATTACTATCATGACAAGACCTAAAACCTGTTGTATGGAGTCCAAACAATATTGGTTAATGCACATCGTAATTCTAAAAATGGAACTGGGACTAAGTAGAGCTTGTAGCACTTATCACTTAAACAATCACTGTAAAACTTCATAGGGTATTTATAATACTGTGTTTAGCACGGTGTCAGGTTTCATTAGTTGATATCTGCTTGTTGAGAAATGCGTCTTTGTTGCCGATATTTAGCTAGGAAAAAAAACAGATAATTTTTACAAGTTTTAGAATTAATCAATCTGCATAGCATTTAGCAACAGAAAAGCAATGTTGCTCAATTTTTATGAGTAAGGGTAGGTTGATGTTGAACAATTTTGGGGGGAAAATTCCATCAGCCTAGTCCACTAGTCTTATGAGACTGATGATGTTGAATCTGCCATTTTTTATGCCCTAAAATCTGCTGCCACCAGAATTTCATCTTTTAATGTCACGGACTGCTTTGGCAGTGAGACAGGGGTCATATTGTGGATCTGAAGAAAAACAATTTTGGCGCCAAAAGCGATGAAACAATTGGTGCATAAGGTCAGCTGATGTTCTTGCCAATTGCTTCATGGTATTAGACCCTCCTAAACCTTTCTTTTAAAATCTTGCATCAAAAGATTGGAATACATTAATCTTGTTATTTACTACTCAACAGAAAGGATAAGTAGTTCAGTATTAAGTTTTAAACTATTTTTCTCATGAAAAACAAGGTAAAGACTTTTAAAACTGGCATTCTTGTCTTTGAACAAAGTAATATTCTACTTCCATGCCTTTCTAACCTGAGCTGATAGCTATTTCATGGATTTGTTTTAAAAATTGAGTTATTTTCTGTTAAAGCATGCCTAATTATGAAGAACTAATAAAATCCCAGTGCTTTTAAGAGAAACTACAGAATACTTTCTTTCCTACAGTTTTATCTAGTGCCTGGTGAAAATAGCAAACGATAATTCCTGTTTACATCCCTAATACGTATTGTCGCTATCTTTGTGCTTGGTGTTATCTGGCTTTCTTTGCAAAATTCTCTCTGAATCGATTTCTTCCTGATTCTGTTCCTTTTGCATGCACCTATACGAAGACAATACCTACCTGAATTTTTCAGTCTTTGTGTGCCTAGTAAGGGTCTTAACCAAATTTGTAACACCACCTTATTTAATTTATTTCTGTCCTAATATTTCTTATCAGTTTCAATGGTGAATTTAGTAAGATTGAAGGTGGAAAGTTGCTAATATGCTTAATGTAATTTTACACATTTTAATATACTCTAGAAATTGATAGGGAGTTGTCTTCATAAACATCCTGTAGAACACTGTTAAGATCATGTTTATAGGGAAGGTCATCTTGGGGCACTAGTTTAACTCTCTGTGGTAAAATACTGTGCAAACACACAGAGTTGATTGTGCATGTATGAAAGGGGAAAATACTAATAGTGATATTTTCAGTTGCTTTGATTGCCAGTTTATACTGCCAGAATATTCTCTAGTGGCTCTGCTTTCCTTAGTCATGGGCACAAAACTGAGCCAGAATCAAGCACTCATCTGGAAGCTGGCAACAGATTTTGTTGGCTTGCCCATTTCTTTTGATAAGAAGGGCTTTGTCCCTTAGCATAAGATATGGTTGACCTTGAGTTGTCTGCAATGTTGTTAATGCTGAAGAAATGACTGACAAACAGCAATTATGGAGAAACATGTGGTTGTTGCTATTCTTGTGCTCTCATCAGGTATTGTTACACATTTGAGGTCAGACTGTGAAAGGTAACATTCTGTATGAAACAATGAAAAGGAAATAGCATTATTTTCAAACTCTTTATTCATGACTGCAGATATTTTCTATATGATTTGCCCTTTCTATCACAGTGACCTCTACAGACATGATGATGAAAAGTATTAACAAAAAGATAACAACTGATAGCTGGTATAAAAAGTTATTCACAAACACTAAGCTAAAAGCAGAGAAATAATTACGTGAGCCGTTGTTGGCATCACAGTAAGTATAAAGTCAGATCTGGTTTTCATATTTACTAGTATAAGGACTCCCTGCTGAAAACATGTACCAGATGCAGGATTTTCTCAAGGTTAAATGTGATTGTAGTGCGCGCACATATACAAATTGAAGACTGAGATTAAATCACAAAATAATGAGATCTTTTCAAAAGGTAGTACGCTACTATGATTATCCTCTCTAAGATATGCTTATGTTTTAAGTCTTTATACACTATGTTTATTGAGAAACTGCATTATGTCATTGAACTTGAGGATCTGTGCATTTTATTTTATTACCTGCAGAAAAAATAATTTCATGTAAAGGATCTGCAATTTTACTTCTGTGTGTCAGCAGTCAGAATTAACTTTTTTTTTTTTTTTTACTGACTCCTTACACATCTGCAATGAGGTAATAAAAATCACAGGAAGATATTAACGGAATGGAAATTGCTGTAAAAAAATGAAATAGATATGAATAAGTAACATTCTGTGTTCCATACCAAAACCATATTAGTTTGAATTTTTTGCTGTCAAAATCAGTGACTTTAAAACTTCAAAATAGTGAGGTGGATCTTTAAAAAAATATTTTATTATCTCTCTAATATTATGGAGTGATGGTTTAACACAGAAGGGAAATAGTAGACTGGTTAGATTGCCATAGCCAGAGGGTCTCTGAAGGCCATGTCTACTCTAGTGGTTTGTCCTGGTGCAGTAAGAAATATATGAATTGCCCAGTGGTATCCATTTGTCTTATGCTAGTTCAGATCTCCAAGTAGTGTGCACAAAACAAAACAAAAATTCCTTTTTGAGGAAACTAAATCAGAAGTCCTGATCCAAATATGTTCCAGTGCTAACACTCTTACATTACACATCCTTTTCTGTAGTGATTTAGCAGAAAGTATCTGGGAAACAAAACAAAGTTTTAAGTTATGTGAAGCTAGTGTCAAAGGAATGAAATGATGGAACTGAGTGCATAAACTTTTTCAAGGTGATGCTGCAAATAGTTAATTTTCAAATGAACTCTGTTAAACAAAGCAGATTCTACTGTATACTGTACTTGGTCCCAGCTTCAGCTCAGAAAGAACTGAATGCTTTCCCCATTCAGAGTAACACCATATTGTGCTATCCAGAAGTTTTTCACATGCCTCCCCCAAAACAGTTCTATGCCTTCAAGGCATAACTAGAGCTCACTGGAAAGCTGTTCCTTTAAAAAATGCTCATTGAAAGATGCAGTTTCATTGAAATGGAAATGTACACAGTTTCATGGATTAAAAAGCCAGAAGGGAGTACTGTGATCATCTAGCCTGGCATACTGTACAACAGAGACCTCATGACTGTCTTAGTTTCTTCCCATTTGAACTAGGTCATGTCTTTCTAAAGATAAAAATCCCCTCCACCTTGTTTTTCAAAAAGCATACTTCAATGATAGGAGTATCTACCATAATTTTCAATGGGGTTCTCCTCATTGTTAATTATGCTGTTAATTCTAAGTTTGTCTGTCTTCTCTGGGTTTTCACTGGGTTATGCCTCTCTCTGTGAGATTGAAATTAAATTTGTCTTCCTATGTATATATTTACAGACTGTAATCTAATTATCCATTATACTAAGGAGGTAAAATTTCTTGATTCTCTCACTTTTAGGTCATGTTTTTGAGTACTTTAATGGTTATTTTGTGAATACTTAGCTACTCACCAGTGTTATTTTTTGACTTGTGGATGTAGAAATCAGATGCATTATTTGAATAGTGAAGTAGCCGATGATAAGTAGTGTCTCTGTTCTTGGTTGAGATTTCCATGTTTGTACAACCCTGTTCACATTCTTTTTTGACCGAGATTAAGAAAAGTTTGGAGCTATCCAGATGGTCAAAAACTGCAGGGAGCTCTTTGCCTGACAGCTGGTGTTGTAAGCTTATAGGTGTTTATAGTTTACAGCTCTGTTGTCACTTTTGGTGATACTAGATCAGATGTTGTATTCTTCCTTGATGCCAAGTCCTTTTAAGGACACTAATTCTGGGAGAAGTTAAATTTTCAAAAAGAGACCTAAAACTGCATTTTTTATTTACTTAAATAGAGTCTTGGTTCTCTGGTTTTGGTTTACTTAAAGCAAATAACAGTTTGGGATTAGTTTATCCAAACAGCAGCTTTCAGGAAAATTAAAAAAATCTGAGGAAGAAGGGGAAGGACTAGTCTGATGATGTAAATGATAGTTGTATTACCATATCCATTCTGTGTGAGAATTCAGTGGTTAGAGCATTCAGCCCAGATGTGGGAGATCTTAGCTCACTTTCTTTCTTTGTCTTGGGAAAGACAAACTTTCATTTCCTGTTCTCCATGAGAGTACAACATGGACAGAAAGTGATTTTGCTGTCTGCCAGAATGTATATTTAAGTGTTTCATGTAAAGCTGAGTAGGTGCATGAGTTCAGCAGAGTGCTTCAGAATATCTCCTTTATTCCTTAACTAGAGCAAAGAATCACATTGACCTAGGAGATCTCACCTCTCTTTGAAGTGTCTTGGCCACTGACACAATTATGATGCAAGATTTTTAGTGTGGTGGTTTTTTGTGGGTGGGTTGGTTTTTTTTTTCCCTTTGTGTTTATTTTTTTTTTTCCCATTTTTTTTTTTGTTTTTTTTTTTTTTTTTCTGTTCACTATTAAAAAATTAGAATTTCCAATTTCTTGAAAAAATATTCTCACATCTGTGTTCTTTCTCTTGGTGAACCATGGATACTTACTAATTTTTAAAAATCTTATTAATATTTAGAATACAATTTAAGGACTTTTAAACTTATTTTGCAGTACAAATATGCCATCTCTGAGAACTTCCCTTGTAGTGTATGCCAATAGTACAGACAAGCACTGAAGTGAAGTTAGAAATGGATGATGTTTGAGATAATGTTAGATATGTATATATGTTGTGGCAAAATGTTATCTTTCTAAAAGACAGAATCATATGCCAGTTACAAATAGTTTGGTCTTTGCAAAGGAACAGTATTTCTTAAGGAAAAATGTGACAGGTATACTACAGAACCAGTAGTATCATTGGCGTATTTTCAGTTATTTGCAACTTGCCTGAGAATTTGTCGCAAAATTTTACATGCTGGTGTCTGTCTCAGCTAGTCTATAGTCATTACAGCTAAAAAGGCCCCGTCATTTCAGAGAAATGCATCAGCCCTGGACATTCAGTTGTCTCATCACTGCTAGCACCTCTGCTGTTCCTACTGAGCTACTGAACATGCTTCAGAATAAATTTCCTCCTTAGTGCAATTTTGAGCCAGAATAGCTATGGGGCATTGGAATTGTGAGTTGCCATGCAATTCCTTTCAGTTGGGCCATTGCTAGCTGCTGGTGCTTAGGTAAGCCTGATGTTGATAATTGAGCATGTGCTGAAACCAAGACTTTAAAGAGAGGGAGGGAAACTTACTGGAAATTTTAAGAAATTGAGAGTAATTGTGAAAAAGACTCTTCTTGGAAGTTGGTTTTAGGCTGAGGAGCTGAAACAGAGGTGAGTTTCATTTGCCAATGCATCCACTGCACAGGTGAATGCAAGAGAGGAACATGCTTTCCAGCAGGATTTCACAGATATTTATGGACAGCACAGGGCAAAACATCCAGAATCTTGGCTTTGATTTCAGGCTTTGGAGGAAACTCCAGTGTGGCGTGGACTTTTCTGCCCAGTCCACATCAGTTTTCCTGACGTCTGCTGTTCCACCCATATCACCTTGGCCATGGGTCCTTATCCCAGTTAATTCAAACCTTTTATATCTCTCACCCACTACTGTGGCTTCCCATTGTGGCCTATTTCTCATCATGACCCATGGACCTCTTCAAGCATGTACACTTGTTGTCGTCTTCTCAACAAATTTCTTGTCTGGCTTCTCAGCAAATTTCCCTCCCTACCATCTATGTGGCAGAGGCTTTCTGATCTAGTATAGGTACTAAAATAGGAGTGCTTATCTCTGTCCTCTTTTTGTTTCTTTCTTCCAGTTTTTGCCCAACTAATCTTAAGTTTATCCACATCCTTTGGAATACTCTTTCCTAACTTCTTTTCCTGTCCATCTCTTACAATTTTCCTTGACCAGACAGTCCTGACCTTTTCATTCCCTCACAGTTTAAACAAATTCCAGTAAAAAATCCCAGACCACAATTTATGCAATTTAGATTAAATATAAATATATTAAATACAGGTCTCAGTTCAACTGTATTTCAGCTTTGTTGGGCTGTTGTTTGAGATGTAACCTGCTTTCTGTGTTGCTCATTTTTTGCTCTGAAAACTGAATTGCTGCATTTTCATGCCACTTGCTATCCAAGTCTTCATAATCTTAATTATCGTATTTTTACAATCTTACAGAGAAATAAGGGAGGAAAGAGAGTGGTGTTATCCATATAAAATAATTCCACATATGCAAATTGAAAAACTTAGAACCTAGTTATTTTTCAGGCTACTTATATGCTGTGTATTAATGCCCGTATGTTGAAAGTAGAACTTTTCCGGATTACATTTGCAGCTATGTTATCAGCATTTCTGCAAAAGATATTTAAGAAGTAAGTTGGGACAGGATATATGGGGGTACAATTAATGATGCCTCAGAGAAGCTTGGTTTAAGTGCCTTATCAGTGTAGTTAAGGCATCCAGCAGACAGACACAATCCAAGTTTTCCAGGGAAGCTATCACTTGTTTTGATCATGATACCATCTTTTCAATTGTGCAGTTGTTTATTACACAATTTCCAGGTGCTGCAGCAAATGAAATAAAAATTCTACTTACAGTCATGGTTTCCTATCGGAGCAGATTCATCCTGAGCATTAAATGAACGTGGAGTTCCCTGGGAAAGAATAGTGGATGTTCATGAAGCACCACAGTGCTGTTATTTAAAGGTACAAGGGAGGCTGAATTACTTCTGGATTGGTGGATATAAATCTATTTTGAATGTTTGATATGCAATCCCACTAGCATTCTATTTATTTATCAAGGTAACTGTGATATCTGAAGTTGAAATGTTCATCTGTTGCAAATAACTACCTCACTCTTTTAAACATAAGCTTTGGAAAAGTATTAAATGCTGAGGACTTATAAATATAGTAAGTGGTACAGAGCGGAGATGGATGGATCACTATAGATGTAATTTGGGTGTAATCATTATAAAATTCAGCTGCTATAGATTGCTGATAAGCAGGGCTTTGACAATAAACATAAATTATCTGAGATTCTTCCACTGGCTGTAGCATCAATAAGCATGTTGACATACAAAGTAAGTGTGTTTACTGGCTGCCTAACTCCTATAAATGGAAAGGGATATATACCTGACATTTGGACCTCTATAGACCTGAGCGCCTTTTTCAACATAAAAGGTAGGACTTAATAAACAAAATATAGGTGTCCAGTGCTATTTGAAATGCCCAACCACATTTAACCTAGCCTCCAGCTGTTACTCCAGAAGGACTCAGTTTTCCTCTAATCTCATGCCTTTCACCCTCAAGTCTCAGATACCCTTGGTGTCTGAAATGTCACTGGCTGTGTTTGAGCCACTGAATCATAGTTCCATGTCCAAGACGTACATTTTGAAACTAAATTGTATGTGTTCTGATCTGGCAGTGATCCTTTCTTGGAATACCTTTCAAGGCTTAAGTGATTTGGAGCTCAGAGATCTCCTGAATTAGGGAGATTTTTTTTTTTATTAGGGATTTTTATTTTTAATAGCCATTGGTAGATTTTTGTTTCCCCATGAATATTTTGATTTTTTTTTTTAGTAAAATTTAGCATTTATGATTCTCTGGCCAGAGGTGTAATTTAATAATGTTTGAAGGTTTATCTTCTTTTTGTTTGTTTTTAATCTTCTGTTTGCTGTTTCCCTTGCTTGTTTCTCAGAAGATACTTGCCTGTTCACCTCCTTAATGCCACTTCTAACGCATGGACTTTGGTATGTCCTTATCTTTTTTCAAGGCTAATGAATCCTGGTCATTGTACAGAAATCGTATAAACTTTGATCCATTCTTTGTCCTTTTCTGTACCCTTTGCAATTATATTGTATTCTTTTTGAGGTAAGAAGGACCACCAGAATTATAGACAGTGCTACTAATTTATTCTGTGGCATTATGGTTTTGATATTCCTTTCATAGTATCTTGTATTTTTCTCTTTGCTTTTTTTTGACTATTATTAAGCATATTCCAGATATTTCCAGGGAGTGATCTGTTATAACTTGAAGGTCTTACTATTAATTTGTAATACTTCAGAGTCTATCACTATGTATGTAAAGCCAGAATAATTTTTTGGTTTGTTCTATCAATTTCTATCTGGCTATACTGAATTTTAGTCTGCCTCTTAATTGCCTAGTCACACAGTATCGTGATCTCTGAAACAATCATTTTTATTATCAAAGTGAGCAAACTTTGTAATACTTTAGTGTTAGATCAGATCATTTGTGAATCTTTTGAACAACACAGGTCTCAATACAAATCCCAGTGAGACTCTACATTTTTTTTTTACAGTGAAAAGTGACAATGTATTCCTACACAGCTGGTTCCAGCAGATTCTGCAATGGATCTGCAGGTGTCCGAAGCTGAGCACCTCAAGCTGGTGGCATATTTAAGACAGGGCAGAAAATACCAGATGGAGGAAGAAGGAAGCAAAAAGAGAGAGAAACAGCAAAGGCAACACCAAGGTCATAGGAGATGAAGAAGATGTTCCAGGTCTTGGAGCAGGTACTCCCTGCAAAACTACATCAGAGATGATTTTCCTGACAGGAACTGCAGCTTGTGGAGAGCCCACATTAGAACAAAAGAAAGAAGTAGCAGTACAAAGGAACTGCTGTGTGCTGACAGTAACCTCCCATCCTCCTCTGTGGTACAGAGAAGTTTGGAGGACAGTAATGAAGTTGGTCCTAAAAATGTGGGGAGAAAAGCTGGGGTTTTTTTTAATGTTCATCTTTTTGTTTTCCACTACCTGAATTAGTAATTCTTTTTTCATTTCAGTGGACAATAAATTGATTTCCCCACAAGCTGAGTCTGTTTCCCCTGCAACACTCATTAGTAAGCAATCTCCCTGTCTTTATCTCAACCTGCTTGCTTTCTCATTCCTGGGTTATCTTCCTGTTTTCATCCCAGTCCTACTGAGAAGGGAAGATGAGTGACTCTCTGGGTGGGATTTTGGCTGTTAGCTAAGGTTAACCTACCTCATTACCTTTGCTTTCTCCTTGTTACTCATTATTAATACATACAGGTATTTTTCTGAATGGGATTGCCTGGCATTTTTTATTTTTTTTTATTTTTTTAATAAAAGAATTCTGATAAGCAGCGTTGTTGAGTGCAGACTGGAAATCAGAAAAAAAACTAACCCAAAACCGAACAAAACAAAGCCAAACAACAAAAAGCAACACCCCCAAAAATACATGCTCCCCCTCAATATTCCACACCACTCACCTAACCCTCCCATCCCACCACTCCTCCCCACAAAACAAAACAAAACAAAAAACCAGACCCTCTCAACCCTCTCTGGTCTATATACACGTCTAATTCTTTGGGAAAAGTTAGTGGATTCTTGAGACCAAATTTTCTGTAAAACAAACTATTATTTCATAGTTATTCATTTATCCACTGGTACTATTTTGTTTTAGAATATTAGCACTTTATCTAGAATGGACATTGTTCTTACTTGTCTGCTTCTCTGTTAGGCTCCTATGAAATCCCCTTTCAAAAATCCATGCCATATTAGTGTTTTTCAGTCTCTTAGTGCCAAAGCAATTCTGAGTGAAGTTTTATAACATGCTTAGTTCTGTTATTCTTGAATAATTTAGAAACTTTTGGCAAATATTGATTAGTAGATAGCAAATTTGTTACTTTCTCTTTTGATTGGAGGTTTTGTGAAGAAGTAGGGCTTTATGCAGGGTTTATTATGAAACAATTCTTAGAAGATCCATTATCCTGGATGCTTTCCTTGTAAGGGATGCAACCCTTGTTGACTTTCCTGGAGCTAGTAGGTTTTTAAAGTGCAAGTAGCCTTATTCTGTTTTGACTTTAGAAAAAGTTCTCTTCTACAGCTTCTGTCTGACACCAGTTCTTAATATATGCTTCTTCCTGATCTCATTTATTCAGGTATGTCTGAGCAAATAGCTGGTACTGAGAACATCTTGGAGAATGCTGCCATGGAGCTTCTGGTATTCAGTTTCTCACAGAACTATAAGCATTTTCCCTTTGGACTGTTCTTGTGTTCCTCTTTGAATCACTGAGGGTCTGTTAGCCTGCTAGCCTCCTAGCATTGACTTTGACCAGTCACTGCTCCCCTGCACCCAGGAGCCAGGCCATCAAGTGGCACCTTGGAAGTCACAGATGTTATCAAACTATAGGTGGGTTTTAACCTGACTGTAACATGCTGTTCCTTCCACTAAAAATAGTAATAGTAATCTGCCTTCAGATTTCAGTTTGGGAAGCCTGCCTTTTATCTTACAACATTTATTTCTACAACTCACTAGTTATAGGATGTTTTCAAGATGGAGGGTAAGTTACCTATCTAAAATGTGTGTATACACAAATGTAAAGGATTGTTAATAGTTGCTGTTATTTGAAATATGGTAAAACATATCTTTAGCAAAGCTATTCCAAATAAGTGGCCAAACAGCGATAATTTTAACTATATAAAATCTTGAATAGATAACCCTATTCTAGTCCTTTGATTAAAAAAACCTCACCTAGTGTGCAATTTTCTGTAAGGAAAGAATGCCCATCCCTCAGTTTCCTGCCTCTGCAAAGCTGAAACAGATCAGGGCTCCCTAGTTATTTTCTGTTTCACCTAGCTTCTGAGAAGCAGTATATAAATGAAGGCAGTCATGCAGCTATTCTAATGAATACTGGAAATTTTATAGGAGCCATCAGATGTAGGGCACAAAAATGGCTTAAACCCATCTTCTTTCCCCTATCTTCATTTCCGTCCCTGTACTGAGATATTTATAGTTATGGGTAACACAGCAATATCCAGAATATTTTATGTAGTTCCTGCTGTTGCATGATTTATGATGATGTTCATCCCCATCAACCTCACATTTATAGACACTATTTTTTACAATTAACTTATATACCAACAATAGCTTGGTTTCTGTGTTAATATAACTGTTATAAACTTTATCAGTTGATAATGTAGGTAAAAGCTTCTAATTCTATGTATTAACATTTTGTCTGACCAAGTCTCTATTACTAAGAATGGTCAAACATGACAGTATTCCAAAAATGGCTGCTGGTAAATCCATCAACATTTTTTCCCTTGATTGTCAAGTGGTAGAATCCTCTTAAAGTATTACGTATGAAAATTAAACAATATCCCTGATTATCAAAGCATTACTGAAAGATGAAAATATTTTAACGAGAAGCATGAATAGAAATCTAAGAGTATCTATGTGCATACGTAAAGGTAGGGATAGGGTGCAGATACATCACATACTAAGTATGTATGATGCTGGTAGTGAGCACCAGTTAATACCTGTCATCTGTGGGAAACAGGCATAGAGTGTAACATTTAAACAGAAATTTTGCTATTGTATGCTCTATAAGTTTACTTCAAAATCTACTGCACCGATTCTTCTATGGCAATAATCCCAGGGAACAACAACATGCATGTGAGTTTCTGGTGTATATTATACCTCCAGTGTCATATAATGGAGTATGTATGGTGCCAGAAAGATGACATTATTCAGAAGAAAACTTCATGTGATACAGTAATCATAGAAAGTGATCTAGCAGGGCAAGTCTAGGCTAAATGGGTAACTGTGTTTATAAAATCCTGTGAAACATGGTCTATGACAGCACTTCAGCCTTCATTTTATACATTAGTCTAAGTGGTACGTATTGGTTTTTAGATAAAAGTAGAAATGTGACTATACTGCTACTGAGATACCATTTAATTATGTTTGTGTTGCTATAGGGCACTGTTGCACAATACTGTGTTACCTTAGAAGGAAGGGTCACTGCATTGCTTCTTAGAAGAAAATACTACTAAAGTAATTATAGTTAAGGAACTTTCTATTATCTTTTCTGTTAAAGCAATAGACTTATAGCTCACAGGTTCAACTATACCATTCTCAGACTTTTGCTCCATGAAACATAAAGATAGTTTTATTTGACGTAATGTACAGTTTGTCTTTTTCTTTAGCGCTTGTTCCCTTTTTGTGCGTCTGTATCTGCTGTGATACAGTAAACGTTAGAAAAATGGCCAGTATATATCTTCTCCCCCTTTTTAAGAATGAGTCTGTGAAAGTAAAAAGTATTCCACAGTGAGTGTAAACATTTTATTATTTATTTAACAGCATCATTATTGCTAACTTTCTCACAGTGACTCTGAAACATACACGTTTATGTGCACCAATCAATAATTACAGTATGGACAGGGTGAAAAAATATTTTCACTCTGAAAGACTCTTCTCATGTATTATAATGTCTTTAAAGTAAGTCACATTTTAGATCTAAACTACTTGACAGGTAGCCATTTTAAAGACCTTTATGAATATAATCAATGCAATTCTCAATAGTTATATTTCTAATAACTAATTTGCTGACTTCATGTTCTTGTCAAGATAATTTATACACATACACCATGTGTTCAGTGAATTTTTTCTTTGCCCAGGTGAGCATTTAATCTTCCTTTCTCCCTAAAGGAATTATCCATAGCCCTGAAATCAGAGGATCCTCCACTCAATTTTCCCTTCTGTCTGGCCTTCCAGTCTTAAGACCTCAAGTCATAATGATCATCTTTTCAGCAGAGGGCAGCATATGGCATTCTCAGAGTCCATCAATTCCACTGTTTAATTGGCTGTAGAAATCACTGTTGAGCTAAAGGTGATTCTGAAGCACTTCCAACTCTTCATGACTCTTAGGTGAGAATCGGATTTTGGTATGCTTTGTGACTATATAGAATATTTCTCAGGGAAATGATCTATAGTAATGAGTCTATTAAATAAAATGAAAGTTGTTTTTCTGGGGGGTTTTCATTACAAGAAAACAATACTCCTCTGTTTGGAATTTTCTTACTAATGATAGTAAAGTTTGCAGAAAATATTACTTTGTTTGCTAAAAAGTTCCATATCTCATAGTTTTCATTTTTGGTCATCTTAGGTCCTTGTCTTCATCATAGTGGTAAACCTATTAGGGGAAGAAGGGCTTGGCAAGCCATTTGCTGTTTCTAATTAGACAGCCTAACACTCCGAGCTACTAATTCTATTTTACAGTAATTTTCAAAACCCAGCCAGTTTATTTTTTAACATGTATTTTTCTGTTGTATTTTGTATAGAAAAAAGAATAAGTTTACATCCATGTTTTCTTATTCACATTCTGATTTTGTTAACTATATCCTGTAGTTCATTTTCTGACTTACAGACAAATGATACAGTTCATGTACTAAGTAATCGCCTAATATCCTGCAGAATCTTCAGGATGATCGTCTCCTTTCTGATATTTTTCAATCACATTTTAAGTATTCTGTATATGGAGCACTTATTTATTGGTCAGACCAGATACAAGTCATGCTTCTAGTCCAATATGTTTAAATATATTTGGTTTTGAGCAACTAGTTATAACAGGTTCTTTTTTAGCCTTAGGATATGATTTTATTGCCTTGCTTGTTAGATGTAAAAAAAGATCTGCCATGGAATGTCCAATGAGATGACATTCGTCATACTGATGGTAATATGAAATAAATTTGCTCTTTTTATTTCCTTTTTTTAAGTAATAATTAATGCTTTCTGATTTACGTAAGTTCAAGTTCTCAAAATGATGATTAGGAAGTTTAACACAGTTTTTACAATATCACACAGCCTCTGTTTTCTGGAAGCTATAGAATCATAGCATAGTTTGAGTTGGAAGGGACCTTTAAAGGTCGTCTAGTCCAAGCCTCCTGCAGTGAGCAGGGACATCTTCAACTACATCAGGTTGCTTGGAGCTCTGTCCAAGCTGATCCTGAGTATTTGCAGGGATGGGGCACACACACAGAACTGTATGGAATGATTGACTCTTGTCACCTTGGTGGTGGAATAAAGTAAGAGAAATAAATGTTTTAAGAGGTGTTCCAGATTTTTTTGTTTGGTAAATGGGGGGAAATATATTATTGTCTTCTTAAAAAGATTTAAGTATCTTTTGTTTTTCACAGAAGGGAAGAAAGTTCATAGATGGATCTGTATTAAAAACTTAATGCTAACAAGTGGCTTGGCAGTGACAATGATTGCCCAAACCTCTAATGTAGAAATCATTTGTTGTTCTTATGTATCATATTACCAAGACCATTAACATGAAAGAAGTATTTTTGAGTTACTTAAAAAAGAAAAAAAGAAAAAAAAGAAAACTAGTCATTTGCAAATCTAAGTAGTTAAGCTGGCTCTGAGTTGATTGAGTCTTACTATAAAGAAGACCAAAAAATCTGTTGACTCTAAGGTAAGAGAAAGATATTGTAAAAATACATGGTTGACATTTAAACCAAAACCTGGAAAGAGGCTTTGGAGGTAGAAGTTTCTTGTTCTAATTTTTGAAAGAATTTTGTTTGAAGTGCTGAAGTTGTTCACCTTAGACTGGGTATTAAGACTACTGGGCTTGATGAAAATAATACTTTTTTGATATGATGGTTAGTTCTCATGAAGTTTCGTTCTATACCCTTAAAAATATTTAAAGCGTGACTTAGTCATTTACATGTTTTCTCATTGTTAATATGATCCTTGTTTGTACAGTTTCGCTATGCCTCCTATTTATTCTGTTTCTTCTTTTTTCATACATATATGAAGTTTCAGATACATTTTCTATATATTAAATGTGTAACATTAATTTGTCTTTTTAAATTCCGGGGGAGAAGCTGTTCTTTCTCCCCTTTGTTGCAATCAGGTATCTGTATCTTTTTCATAAGATTTTTTTGCAGCCTTATTGCTAACTAGCTATGAAGCGCACAGAAGCTGGCATGACAGCCTAGGTAATTTAGAACACTTAATTTTTCTATTATATCATCTATTGAGTCATAGCATAATTTGGGCAATTTTAAGTGTGGGATAACCACCTTGTGAGTGGCTAAACCTCTACAGCATAGCATGTTTGAGATACGGTTTGGCAGCTGGAATTTACTGTCTAAAAAATCTCCAAAAGATTTCTTGGAGGACTTCAGCTTGGAAAACTTCCTGAGCACAACCAGTGTTGGTGGTTCTTCAGTAAAGAAATCTTAAAGCCTTCAAACTACTCTTTCAACGTGTTTGAAAGAGTAGTTGTGCCTCTGCATAAGCTAGGAAAACGTTCTTCTAAACCAACAGCTAGTTTTGAGCCATTCTTTATCTTTCCTGGCCCTGAGGTTAATACGGATTCTGAAAGTTCTTTAGAGCAAACTCAGGAGTTCATTGAAGTTACTCTGGGTAAAATATTGTCTTGAGTTTTTCTGGGTTTTCTGTCAATTTTGTCAGAGCAGAAGGAAGCAAGTGCTTAATACCAGGTATAAGTTTTTCATTTTCTATAATGGACCTATAACCATCATAGTTAAATAATTTTCTGGTATCATTCAAGACTGGTTTAAGGTTATTTCACATTATTCTAACAGTTGAAAATGGCTTAAGCGGAGCCTTTGCATAAGTTTTGTTTCTGGGAATGAACACACCCTGCAGTTAAAGAGAACCTTGAAGTAGGATAGCTATACAGGTCTTATTGAATTTTGAATTCCAGCTTGCATAGCTGTGTCACATTAGCTTTAATCCAGAACAGCCACTTCATCTCTGACCTCTCAGCCCTGCTGCTCAAGGGAAACATACAAAATACCTTCAAAAGATAATTCTGGAACTAAAATTCGTAACTCTACTGGGCACTAAAAAACATGGACTCGACAGAGACATTGTTTTTATGGCACGTTATATTTTTTTTGCCACTCCAGGATAACCTTTCCGTGCTGCACAGACAATCAATTATGTCTCTGTCTCTCCTTCCCTCCCCCCCATAGGAGCAAACAAATGTGTTGTCTTTCCCTTTCTAATATTTCTCCACCCCATATTTATGAACTATCTGATCTTTTAGTTAATTGGATTGGCAAGTTTGAGTAAATTAAAATTGAAGCGATTGTTCTCAACTTTTATTTGGTATGGAAGATTGCTAATTCTGCTTGCAGACTGCATGCCTGAAAGCTTGTCATTTTCCTCTCAAATATATCATTTACTGTAATAGATGATAGTAACACTTCTTATAAACTGTGCATATTTATACTGTTATAACACATGGCTAGGGTAGTACTACTTAATTTACAATAAAATGCTGATTAGACATAACTAATTCCTCCCTTTCAGTTCAAGAATTTTTATACTAGTTCAGTCCTTTAATAAACAGTTTAGCCAGTCCAAAAATCCTAGATAGGTGTAGTTTTGTATTTATTTTTCTATTTATCGTTGTCGTGTTATTGTGCATGTGGTTTGTAAAATATTTTGAGAAGTATGTAATTGTTGTGTTTCTTATTTTCAAAGAAAATTGGTAGCAACTAAAGGAACAAAATGCACTCCACCATAAATGTCCCTGTTTTCAAGATTAAACTATCTACTGAATTTGTTAATTTCTGAAGTTTCTTGTTGCTCAGTGATGTCCTCTGAAAGTGTGGTAAACACTGTATCAGTAACTGAACTTTATTCAGTTTCTAGCACAATCAGTAACGCTTTGATAAAGCTGGAAAATGCTAAGATGCTGACAGTTTCTAAGATAATTCTTTAAAAAGTGGTTGCCAGTACCAGTACATTTTTTTTTAAAAAAAAATATTGCTTAGTAAAAATGCAGTAAAATGATGTGTGCATTATTATACACTCTTCACTTCAGTGGCTCTAAAGTGAAAAACCACCCAAAATCAACAGTACTCACTGTGTCTGCAGGTCTAAGACATCACAGGAGATGCTTCTGAATACACCCTTATGGTTTGGTGCTTATTCTTAATGGGTAGAAACTGCCATAAATTTGGATCTTGCCTCTCTATCTGGTTTTATAAAACTTCAGTCAAATAAATGAAAGAAAACAAAGAAGCTACAGTATCTGGACTCATGACATTATGACATATCATCTGAGTAGACAACATGAATAGCCTGCAGCATAGATAACTTTAACTATGGTCTTGTCACATTTCATAAACTGGGCTTGTTCAGCGTATGATACAAAGCCTATAAGAAAACTGTTTGTAATTCTAAAACTGGTGCACGTAATTCAGCTGTTTTTCAGTGTTTCCTCAAAATCTAAGAATGTCTCACCACAATTAAAGGGGATCTACAAGAAGCAAGACAATTGTTTTCATTAAAAACCCCTCCACTCTCAGTGTTTCTGCTTTTTTTTTTTTCTAGTTAGATTTCATTGTTTTACAAAACAACAGACACTTCTAACAAAAAGTGGAAATCTGCTTTTGCTTCACATGTAATTTTTTTGCTTAACTTTTGTTGGAAATATTTCTGGAGGTAATTAGTGGGTTTTACTATTAAATATTATTGAAACATATTTATCTTCAACCACCTTAAGAAATTTAGGTTCACATCTGTATATTTTTCTGTGTGTGACTGTAAGCACCAGTAGTCTTTTTTTGGTGTGTATTGGCTTATGTAGTAAAATTACAATTCAGAAACGTAAGCATGCATTGTGTAATTACTTCAGGAAGCTACTCATTTATTGGGGATTTATGCTTCATGTTTAGAATTTAAACTGAAATCTCTGATATAACAAACCCAGAATACTCTCAAGACTAATAATTGTAAAACATGATGCTCTTCTGCTACTGATGCTGTAAAAGATTCAGTGGTATTTAAAAATACTCCTTATTTTTTAATTTCTATTATTAAGTGACAAACAATAATAGAAACACTACTGCGATAGCATTGGTCCTAGTTGGTCAGCTGAGCAAAGACCTGTTATAAGCATAGTATCAATCCTCTAACCTTTTGATCAATAGAGAAACTCTGTTTTTTTTTCTTATACGATAGTATTTCATACTCTTATCCTACCAAAATAACATCAGAGGTTTTTGGGGGTTTGTTGTGGGCTTTTTTTGGTTTTGTCTGTTTTGGGGTTTGTTGAGGGTTTTTTTGGTTGTTGTTTTAGATTCAGTTAATGGAACAAGTATGCATCTTGCAGTACACTGTGGGGTAACTTCAGCTGCATTTAAAAAAAGAACAAAGCCTGCCAACATTATGTATTGTAGTAGCTGCTGACTACCTAGAGAGAGGTGGCTACAATACATTGTGTGCTTTATTGATATTGTGTATTTAATTTATATTTTTATTTGGCCTTAATTATATCATGTTATTAAAAATAAGTTTATTCTGTTCTTGCATATGTGTGGTTTAAAACATTTTTATGTTTTCATTCATTATGTGGAATTTCAGTTGCACAGTACTACGGTACTTGTCACACCAGGAGGAAAAACTTAAATCCATACTTCTCCTCTCCCTGTAGAATTTAATACTATTATGAATCTTCTATCTTGGTAAGTTAGGTGAAAAATTAAATTGCTTTCCAGTATATGTAAGTAAAGTTTAATCCTTACTGTTGAAACCAAAGCATTTTCTTCAGAATTTGTTGTTGAAGAAACAGAAGATTAGGACAAGTTGAAGCACTGACCTGTATAGGATCTGTCACCTCATATAACATTAGTCATGAATTTCACTAGTTACTAGGCTTTGAGAGCCCACTTCAGGATATATTGTATTTACTATGAACGTTGAATAAAGGCAGATACTGAAGAAGATGTGTTGTATGCAGTCAGGCCTTTAACTGCCTTTCTTCTTTAACTGCCTCTAAAAATACCTTTCATTCTTTACTTACAATTTACACCAGTAGTCTGAATTTGAAAATTTTTAATGTTGGATTTGATAAAATTTTACTAATGTAATATGTAGTGTGCATGATTAGGGTTTTCTTAGCAAAATGAGTAGAAATGTCATCCTTTGTAACTTGCTAATATCCTCATTGAGACATAAATGGGGGTGAAATACTTACATCTACAGCAGAGAACATTGCTGTTGGAAGGAACACACACTCTTCGAAGTACTAGGCTTTAACTATCCCTGTGGCTCAGTAGTTGGAATTAAGACACTGAATTCCTTTGTGTTTTTCAGTTTCAGTGGAACAAAAAAATGTGGAAGTTAGGATTTGGTTCCAGGCTGTGGAGAAGAGCTAGTCTGAAGGTTAGAGTCTTGTGTTTTGTTATTTACAAGCTAGTTAAGATTTTCAGTGTTGCGTGTTCTTTCTCATCTATTCCTCTTTCAGAGCTAATGTTTTTGCCCTGGGTCTCTTTGCCCCAAAAGTCTCAGTTGCATGCTGGTGGTTCGTTGCTGCATTTGTTTCTCTGCAGTCAGCTGTTTCTCAGCACTCTATATTTCGCTCAGATCTCTTAATCTAATGATTGACCTTTTCAAACTCTCTGTCACTTAAACCAACTAAGTTCAGATCAGCTGAGGTCCCTGTGAGTCCAGGTGTACAAATAATTTATTTCAAGTCTCTCACCACATGGTATTGTGGTTCTTTTGTACCCTCTTTTGCTTTCAAGCAATAGTCCCATGTCCCTGGTGCTTAGTTCTCAGTCATCCTAATCAGTCAATCCAAGGCCTCTAACATAAATCCCCAGTTTCACTTATGCTCAAGAGCAGACCCTTCTTTTCCATTCTCCCATTCTACTGCCACACAGATCCTCCTCTGTCCAATTTACCTTCCTTTAGTACTGCCTTTGGAGAGTGTAGGTGAGACACTGTCTTTGTTATCTCAATATATGGATTGGAAAAGAGAGAAAAACTGCATTATGAGAGATACATTGCATCAGTCTTGGGATGGGAATTACTTTGTGCAGGTGAAATCTTTCATGATTTCAATTTTCAACTATTACGTGCCTCTCCTGACCTTGTTGTGACCACACTATTCAAAGCCTTATTATCTTGTCCAAGTTTGGGTAAATTTTCGTCACATGCTGGATTTAAGTACCTGTTCCACATTATGGGTGAGACCCAAAGGTTTCCACAAAGAAGTAGATAAAATTTTTGCAAAGGCAAACTGATATATTTTCCCAACCCACTTTGTTTTCAGAAGCTCATAACTGGGTGAAACTACACCTGCTTTGGTTTACTTCAGCACCATGATTGTGAAGGTGTCCAGTTATTACTTGTACCTATGAAATGTTCTTTAAATTGTTGGCTTTGCTTTTAGAAGTGTGTTTGAGTGGGTTTACCAACTCCACTTGCTAGGCTGGATTTCTGATTTCTTAGCAAGAATCCAGTCAATTGTATTTTTTCTGGAAAGGAAAATTATTAAATATTTAACTCTTCTGCCAAAATATACATTTGCAGGATTACCACCTGTTTTCAGAAATGACCATCTAAAATTTTACTAATTGTATGGGGTTTTTTTCTTATTTGTCAATCAAACGTGTTTGTGAGTATCATCTTGATGTCATGTGTGACTAATTTTATATTGATGGTGGAAGCTTCCTAATGTATATATGAATAGCAGAGGCTTTCAGTGATTATTGCTTTTTGTATTCTTTCTCTTTTAATCTCCCTGCATTTCCCTTCACCCCCATTTCTAGTGACAGCATAAGCCACTAGTATATAAGAAATGCCTCTCTGACATGTTTGCATTGTATTCTCTAAAGAATTTTTTTCTCTATTTTTTTTTTATCTTTTTACCCAGAAAACTGATTGGTAGTCAAAAAAAAAAAATTAATCTGCAGAGTGGCTCCATTCAGGTCAGGTCAAATTTGCCAAACCTATCAGCTTGAAAAAACAATTAAGTTCTGCAGATCTCTACTTTATTACTAGCAAAATAGTTTGTTTTGAAAAGCTATAAAGCAGATGTTAATAAATATAGTATCAGAGAAGAAGTAAAAAACACATTTACCAATACCAGAGTTATCAGTCTCACTGAAAAATATGGTGCTCTACCCTAAGACCTTCTGCAGGGGGATGAATCTGTGTTTTTATTTTCCTGAAAGAATGATTATATGATCTGGGCCATTCTAGGTAGACCAATTTTGATCTTTTATTCTGAAAATGTTTTATTCTGTATGAATTATACAGGGTGGGTATAAGTTATCAGTTTGTTTTGTTTTCTTAATACTCTCTGCAGCCCCAATTCCTCTGTACACTCCTCAGCCTTTCGCTTACTCTAAATATAGGCCAGCATTGCCCTAAGCTGGCTATGGAGATCAAATTGGCTCTAGATTGCATTAGAATTGGTAAGAAGAGACCTTGGTTGAAAACCGTTCTGAATCATGTTTAGAGTAGATGAGCTGCACTGTCTTCTTTTTCTGACTCAGTCACCATATAAGTAAATAGCCCATACAAAGTAGACCTAGACCTGCATCAGCAGAAGAAACACCAAGGCAAATAACCTTTAGCCTCATGCATTGTCCTTACAGGTAGAAGTTGAAACTTCTGTAATTTTCATAGCTTCTTTTCCATTTATTACTGTGCTTCTGTTCATGGGGCTATAATCTGATTGCTTAGCTAGGAAATAGAAATAAATTGCAGTTCCCACAACCTTAATCTTTGGTGTTCCAGAAAACACGATGTGGAAAAACAGTAGTGACCCTACTACTTATTTAACTGAGATTTGAAGAAAAACTTTAGAAATTTAGACTGCATATGTCTGGCTAAAAAAAAAAAAAATCCCTCACCTCTGTAAGGCTCCGTCTGTGCTTCAGATAGCAGTCAGCATCCAGAAACACTCTTAACAGAATTAGTAAGGATTCCATATTATAGGCTTTACTAGGCCTTCTCAGAAGTATCTAGGTGGTAGGATCTCATTCAAGATATAATGTTTATCTTTAACTGTGCAGATACCTTAAGTATATTTTTTCAGTCTGACAGTGTTTATTAAAGTTCATAAGTTTATATTATTATGGACTGAAAGATATGAGATAAAATGTTTTTTCTGTTGCACCTTAATTTGCACCTAATATTAAAAAGAGCTGCTAACTGGGTCTGGGGGTCGAATTCATGCACTGGCTGCTTTGTGTTAATTCTTGGACTTCCAAGAAGGATGTGATTGAAAGATGTTGCCTAGGAAAGACAGGTGTATATCCTCAAAGATTGGACTGATACAGTGTTTTATTTTTACATATTTGTGTGGTCCCACTGATAATTTATATCTAACTGCTGGTCTAAAAGACTACTTGGATAATAATTGCTGCAAATATTGCAAGCATATAAATGAACATGACCACCTATAACATGCAAAACTATATTGTCCCATCCATCTAAAAATTATTTCAAAATTCTTTTATTATACAGATCTTAACAGGTGCATAAAAGAATGGGAATGTAGGTGGCAAAGTTAGCTGGATTTCTACTACTTTTTGCACTTAGTAGCACATGTACTATAAAGATACCCTTGTTTCATCACAGGTGAAATACCAGGATATCACTCAGGATACTTTTGTTACTTGCTACTGTCCTATATTTAAAGACAGGAACTATGAGTCAGCATGTACAGAATAATTTTTCATACAGGTATGAATATTGCCTAATTAAGATACCTATAGTACTTCTCACATGTATAATCTTGACTTTGTCATCTTTCTAGAATTCATTCTTTCCAGGCAATATATGATTAGATCATAAGACTTTC
>JANHGB010052159.1:32500-58855 GCA_026283785.1 Coracopsis vasa | reverse complement strand
GCAGAGCTTTGGCAGCTCTGCATCATGATGCCTCAGAACACAGGAAAACCTGCTGAATCTGGTACTTTCCCTGCTCTTAGAAGTCAGACTCTGTGAATAGGCGCTTGAACAATGACTGAGAAGTGGAAAGATGCCCTAATTTCTTAATTCTTATGTGTGAATGGTGTAGGTTACAAGTAAAATCTTTTTTTATGACCTGCAATATTGGGATTGTATCTATTTCAGAGCTCATTAAGTTTTGATAACTAAGGTGATTTAATGACACACTGTACTGTGGGGTTTTATCTGCAATATGTATGTTTAACATGATGATGTTTTACATGTGTAATTTAAATGGTAAATACAGGAAAGAAAAAATAATTATTCTCTTTTCAAGCAAAGAGTTGGGGACTGTTGTCATTTTAAACACAGTTTAAAAATACTTTTTAAGTGACCGTCTGTTTTCTCTAGAATACCTGCCTTCTAAAACCATAACTTAAAAATGCAACTCTATTTGGTTTTTCTTCCCCTAACTTTGTACCATGCAGTTTTCAGTTTGATTAGTCACGTCAGTGTGGTTTTCTAACCCCAACATGCAAAGTCCTATAGTTTGAAACTTGGATAGGAAGTGTTATGCAGCAGAAGGGTGGGTTTTTCAAAACCCTTTTACTAAAGGCTGTGATGAAAGATTTTATGCCTGTACTGTCCTCAGTAAGGAGATGTGGAATTAAGGAGAGCTGTAAAACACAAAACTCTAGACCTGCATATGATTATTCATGTTACATTATGAAATCATAAACTACATTGCTCAATGAGAGAGTTTTCCAGCTCTAAAGAGAGATTTCTTGTGTTTTTCACCTTCCTTTGTTTTTACATGTGCGATGCTGGCTGTGAGGGAAGCATGGAGTGGTGCTCTGGCCTTTCATCTCTGGAGGGAGAGGGATTTGTAAATTGGATAAAGGTCAATGGGGAATATTAGTTTAGTTGCTGATGTCAGACGAGTGCTTCTCTAGATCACACAACCACTGTCCAATTCGCAAAAGTATGGTAATAGGCTGTGGTCTGTCAATTTAATGAGATATCGAGGGGGATCAGAAGGATCGAGAGAGGTTTTTAGTACCTACTGCAATGCTGTATAAAAATCTCTCACAGAAAAAGGGAGATGGTTTAATTATAGCCCTGGAAGGGAAACCTGGCTTAATTTGTGGAGCTCTGGTCTGAACTGAGGTCCACTCTGGGCACTGTTTTGAGTTATCCAAACACGGGTGCTTGTTGGAATCATTCCAGGGAGGTCAGAATGCACCAGCTTTCATCTGAGTGTGCCTTTGCCTTGCAGGGAAAACTAAAAGGTGCCAGGGTGCCTGCTTGTGTTCAGAAGTACTCTGGTGCGTTCAGTGTGTTTGCATTAGGTGAAGACTGCCGTCCTGGAGCTACAGTGTTACCAACAAACTCTCCCTAGGCAGCAGACAAAAGGAGAAAATTGTAGAGCTGGGTTTGCTTACAGGCACTGTGTGTTCCCTTCCTAATAAGCAAGTAGGCGTAGCCTTTTTGTGATGATGCACAAGGCTGTAAATTATTCACACAAATAACTAATGTATTTTGTATCTTCTCACATTGTCCAACTGCTTTGCAACACCTGCAAAAATACATATTGCTTGGAAATTACGCTGAGAATAATTCCAAGAAAACATTCCTGGGTTTAAAAGGTCCTCTGAAAATACTCTTGGTTTTTGTTTTCCCAGGGTCTGAGAAGCATTGATGTGTTTTGTTAGTCACGCAGATCATGTGGCGTTGTTCCCGTTCTTGGCTATGCAAGCTTGATTCTTAGAGTGACCATTTTACCTTGGGTGGAAACCATCCCTTCCACATCTTTTTGTTAATTACTGATTTGGTGAACATTTGTCACTGAATGCGTCCCTTGCATAGATTTGGTGGGCAGCTACAATAACAGTTGCAAATGCAGGCACAGGAAGTTACAGAACTGTGTTACTTACAATGAGCAGGGATTTGTACTTGCAATTGCCTTTCAAAGTGGGCAGTGTTATCGTACCCTTACATACAAGGACTCTAAGGCTCTTTGGTGAGAGTTATTCTTTCTTTTCCTGCAAAAATGCCTGCAAGTACAGAGAGATTTGAGTGCTTTATCAGCATCGTAACTATTCTTGAGAAGGCTCGCCACATCTTGAAGTCTGTAGCTATGGAAAATAAATCCATATTTTGGATATCAATTTTTCTTTTAACCTATTTGTAAATGATTTATTGCTGCGGAAAGTCAGATGATGATAAGATAACACTGTTTAGAGGTCATTAAAGAGTTTTCAGGAAGTTTCTACAAAGGTACTGTTCTTGTATTGTCAGTATGATAGGAAAACTAACAATTTATGTCAAAGTTTGCAAAGTGTGTTTGTCTGATAAACAGTCTGCTCAAGGGACATCAATCATACCTCCTTCCCAGAGTATATTGTATTTTTCATGAAGTGAACTTCAGTGACTGCACATTCATGTGTTTGATATTGCAGCATCTCAAGCAGCATCTTTTCTGCGTGTAGTGGCTGTAATGCAGTGTGTGGCTTGGTGCCACGTGTTGTACCAGGCACTACTAACCAGAAGCCTTTGCTTCTGCAGAAGCCAGTGATCATATGTGCTTTAGCCAGGTGAGAACATGATTGATACTATCTCCATTCCTGGACCTTGGAGTATGTTTCTTCCCTTGAATGAATGATGTTTCTGTAACATAAAAATGGTGTGGAAGATGGAAGGGAGTTACAACATGAAGCTGCTTTGTAGAATACCATTCTGAAGAGGCATCACTCTGCATCAGTATCACTGAGGAGCTTAGTTGGCTAAAACCAACTAAAACCTAGACTGCATAATCTACATGCTCACTGTTTTTCTTAACGTGCATTTCAGCTTATTAAGGTATAAATCACTTCTCAATTGCCTTGAGCTGAAACAATGCATCTGAGCTTGGGTTAAAAGCCTGTAAGTGCTTCTTTACTTGAACAAAGTGAGATCAGGTTACATTAATAGAAGTATTAATTAATTTGTCCTCATTTATTCAGTAGAATTAGCATTATTGAAAAACCTTTACTATCTCTAAGTACGGTTAAAGCGTGCAGAGCTTTAGTGACAGAGTTTCATCTGTAACACCTAGTGATGTGTCAGATAGTGTAGAAAATTATTGTCCAATTTGGAAACCTGAGACATTACTGAGAAATGCTGTGGGGTGCGTTATAATGAAAATACCAATCCACATTAGCCACGGTTGCCATAAGCAAAAATCTTAATATCCCGGCCAAACCTACTTAAGGTTCATGTAATAAACTCACATTCCTAATTTTATTAGGGATGTGCCAAGTTAAGCACTTTGCTGGCCTTTGGACAGATTTATGGCTTGACTTCTGCTGAATTAGTGTTGACTGACAAGAGGACATTGTTTTATAGGATGCTATTTAAATAAAACCCACAGGGTATTTCTGTAAAGTTGTCACTTCAAGTCCGAACTGGCAAAAAGAAATGTGTATTAAGGAAGAATCTTCATTAGCTTCCACAAGTTTAATCTAAGGCTGTCAAAAGCTCCCTTATAAGGTAAGACATTGTAATGCACAGGGACAAGCCTTGTCTTTGTTGCAGGTTTCAGTATGAAGGCTGTTGGACTTACTGGAAATCGGGGAGGAAAAGCATTCCTGCTCACTTTTACTTGGCAGAGTCGTGTGTAAAGAACAGGGTATGATCTTCTTTCCCTCTGAATATCGGGATAGCAATTGATGATAGTCTTTGCTTTGTAACTTGATTATGTGCTTATCACTTGTGTCTGGCAAAATGTGTCATCTGGTGTTTATATACTGGCTCTCCTGGGTCATCAAACATGCTGACATTTTGTATGTAAAGCAGCCTAGTGATAGATCATAAACATTGGCCTTCCTTTAAAGAAATGTTGGTTGGTGGACTTAAAATTAGACTGTGTGTAATTGTTGTGACTCAGAGCAAAATATTGACCCAGATGTCAATAAAACTAATCTGCCCCTTCAGTCCTCCCTTGCCATGTAGTTTGAAGTTTATGGGAAGGACCGTGCAGGCAGGACACCTGTACTACTATGAATACGTTGCTCAGTGTCTTATGTGTGGTCACCAGTTTGTATAGCTGAGTTGGGCATTTGTGAAAGGAGGAAGTTATTCCTGCCTCATTGAGGGACAGAGAGGTGCAAGGAATGGATGTGATAAGTATTTTGTAGGGCTTCTGAGCTATTATCTGGCCAGTAGAGAATGCATTTCTTTTTACAATTAAGGTATGAAATATGTGAAGGGAGTATAATTAGCACCAGAATGTCCTTATTTTGTGCATAATAAAACATATATGATATAAGGAAACAGCTTCACTGGAGAGAATGACAAAAGGCAGAGGTTGGTGTTACAACTTATCAAGAGCACATAGTGTTATATATGAAAGATTACACAATGGATTTGCTTTAGGGAAAGAGATATTGCACATACTGATTAAAGTCTACGTAAATCAAATATTGGAAATATGCCACTCATGCCTAACAGTGCCACTCATGCAGTGGATCTCAGCTATGTCTCACTGACTTTCTTAAGCTTTTTGGTAGCTATTACGTACTCCCCCTTCATCAGCTGCTCAATCCAGCAAGAGTTAAGGTGTTAAGACTCATTATTGAAATAATGAGAATTCAGCAACAAAATGGAGCTGTGAGTTCTGGCTGGTAGAAGTGCAGTTGAGCAGTAACTGATGCCAATGTAGTTTATATTCATGCTGAGAATTTATTGGGCTGTGTTTTACCTGCTTAAATGTAACTTTAATATGACAAAGAGTTTCCCTCACACATTATTTGTTCATCATAATGTATTACTTCTGAAGCCCTATAACTGTGCATGTGCCACCTTTACCAAGGTAGTTTAATTAGACGTTTCTAATTGGAGTTGATGCATGCAATAACATAAGGTTTACAGAGCCTTAATCCAAAACTGTTGGCATATGCACTAGGGCATTCCTGTGACCTCTCATCGTTGATGGAGCCGTTAGTGTTCCATCAGTATTACAAGGCTGACGTGGGAATGTACCTAAGCACCTCTTCATTAATGTAGTGTTCGCAGTAGGTGTTAACATAACTGCGTTGAGAATTTGCTTAAAATTGTTCTTATTGGTAATTGATCTTCTCCTTAAAAAAACATGTTTTTACCAGCATTTGAACTAGAAAAAGTAATGGGGAAGGAGTACCTTAGTTATTTTTTTAATCTTATTTTTATGTGGGTAAGTATAAGTGTCAAACAAACCTCCTGTTCAGGGCAGCAGTTCATGAACAGTGTCTAACTGTTTGATCTGGGGGTCCTTGTCCTTCTCCTAGTTCAATCAATGGCAAAGTTCAATTGGGAGCAGCACTGCATGCTAATGTAAATATTCTCTTGTCTTCCAATAGTATGTCAGGAGTCTTGTCTAGGTACGTGGTCAACAGTAAGGCTTGAGCTTTGTGAGATAGCACTGAATGTGTTGAGTGGTTTTGATGTTGGAAAGATCAGACTTATGCATAACACCATGTCACGTTGATGGGGAAGCCACCTCTTCCTTCTGTACATCAGAAGATAGCATGTACTACTTCTTGTTTGCATGCCAGTTAATGTATTCCCTTGGCAGAGCTACTTCACTCCTCTGAAGTAGCTCTGTAGCTGCCAATTCTACTCTAATTAATAAGCATTAGACTAAACTCCCAACCCCACGCATCCTTCCCTGGCAACTTCACACCCTATTAAACCCTAACTTTCTTGTCCCTTAAAAAACGCTTCTTTCCACACTACAGTACTGTATGGATAAATGTGTCACTGCTGGTAGAGTCTACCATAAACCTGCTTAGTATAAGAAATCTTAGACTTTTTAGGGTTTCCCCTGAAAAGAATTGAGAAGCATTCATAAGAGGCTTAAATTAAAACAATAATTATTATCCTTTACAAATATGCACATGTGCCTGTATAAGTGAAGCCTGTGCCCGCAGTAAAGTACTTGCCACATAATTGTTTGGTTTTGCCACTTAAATGTGTATTTACACATTGATACCTTAACTGCTTCTAAAATATCCAGCCCCTGTACCTGTGTTCCACACTGCTACATGCTACTTCCTTTTAACATGACAAAAGCTGTATCTTCTGTGTCAAATGTAGAATAGTCACATATGTGGTACTACACTGAAATCTGGAGTGTAAAGGACAATTAGAAGCTATGAGACAAGCAAATCCATGCTCTGTTGGATCTAATGTTACTCTTTCTATCCATTTCAGGAGAAGTTAGATCAGGCTTAGTGAGAGAGGAGAGGAGATGGGGATCAAGGATGAAAAGGAGAGGTCTCCTCCAAAATGCTGCAGAAATCTGAGAGCAGTTCAAAGTGCTTGCTGTTAAATGCCACTGAACTCCAGGAGATTCCAAAAAATCACTGTAAATCAAATTTTGGAGCATAGATGTCCATATGGGTTCAGAAGCTGCCAGCTCAAGGAGAATGTGTAGGAACCAGGTCCTGGGAGCAGAGTCCCATTCTGTTCCTTGTGCTACTTCTGCTTTTAGGCAGGATCTCTAGATAAAAATGCATCGACACTCTGGGAGTAGGGAGCAGAAATTAATGGCCAATGCATCAGGTTATGATTCCATGTGCTTTTTGTTTATCTTCTTTTACAACCTTCTTTCATGCTGATCCTTCTTTGACAGGAGACCTAGAGCACAGCCATATCCAGAATACCCTTGCATAGCTGGGTGGTTAGTACACTGCTGTGAGAGCCAGGAATTTGGGGTGACTCTGGAAGAAAAGGGCCAATAACTATGAGCCTCCTATTTCCCATCTGACTGGATTTTATGAAAGAAGAACTGGCCTCCATTTCTTCTGCCCTTGAAAAAGCAATGGCTTTTCTATTTGCTCTCAAATGTGGGAGATGCGTCAGGTGTGGCTGTTGTTACTCTGAAGGGCTAAACCAAAATCACCAGTCTTCTTGCAAAAGAAAGTGATGGCAAAGTCTCGAATTAATCCGTATTTTTATTTCTAAGGGACACTTCTGATCTGTCCTTCTGTTTTTGTAGCTTCTATTAAATATGGTTTCGTTTTGGATGCTAACTTCAATTCCTTTTGCTAAACACTGCCGTAGCCGGTCTTCATTGCGCGTTTCTTGGCATGCTTTTGTTTCCCCAACAGGTCTGTGGCCTAGATCTGCACAATCTATTAGCCTCCCACTTATTTCATCTGTCCCATTACATCTGCTTTTTCCTCCCTGCAGTCTGAAGATACTCTTGAACAACTGATGTCATCTCCAATCCTGTTTTTCATTTGTATCGTGGATGTTGCTAACCACTCTAAATAAAAATACAACACGATTCTAATGTGCTAAGGAGCTCCACGGATAACCATATGCTTTCAAAACGATACTGATTTTGTTTATATGCAACATAATCTTTTACAGTTCTTAGTCTTTATTTGAAGCATTGCAAAGTGGATTTTTATGAAAGGTATTATAAAGGACTCCTTGTTTTTTCATAACAGATTTGAACATTAACTGATCAGAGTTCAGATAAATAGTCTTTACTCTCCATTAAAATATTAAAAAGCCTTTGGTAGGAAACTGGCGTAAAGATCCTTCATTCTTGTTTAATGAACACTTGTTGGCAAGTATAACACTTTAATAGCTCTGCAGAATGAATTTTGTGTGAGCATCCTCCATTTCCCTGTCAGACACTTGTCCAGGTGCTGGGAATTTATTGGGGGAAGCATATTTTTACTCATTAGTTCTGTATTTGATTACAGACCAGTAAAATATGAACCACTAAGTCCCCGAGGCATAGCTGTGTACATTGAGATTAGTAATTGCATGTCATCGTGTTTTCCATTGGAATTTATATGGACAGATAGGATAGGTGCTTCTTAAGTAGCTTTAAAAGCAAAGCAAATTTGTATTTAATCTTTTTTGCAGGCCTATTTTCCCTAATGGACTAAAGGTTAGGCTAGATGATACATTTTAAATATGGTTTTAATTTATTTTTCTCTCTTTCTTTTTTTCTCCCCTTCCCTTTGTTGAAGTATGAGGTTTTCTTTCTGACAGACTAAAGGAAATATAGTGTAGTTGAACAATCTGACTCTGTATGAGCTAATATAAACAGAAGGAAAGAATTGTGGTGTTGTCAGCAATGGCTCTTTATGAATCTATGTTTATACAAAATACGTAGACAGCGTTTTTATTTTTAAGCACCTTTTAATGCTGGAGGTATGAATGAAAATCATGTAGCAGCTGTAAGGACAAATTGTATTCAAACCAAAGAAAAGAATGCCATTTTATAATGTCTTTAGTATGCCTGTTCTTCAAGAACAGCTAAAACTCCAGTTAAAATTGTGCTCGTTAAGAAAACCCTCAACAAAAAACTGAAACTAATCCAAAAGATTTCATCAATTTGAAACATGAACTTCCTTTGGATCATGTTGAAGGGTTAAATGATGCCAAACGTGCCGTCTTCCGCTGTATAAAAGCGCTCACAAATGTGTTTCCCAAAAGTGAATCTAACGATGTAGTTAATAGTCACAAAACTGGCACATTTGATAATTAATGTTCCTTACTGAGTTTTTGCTGATGCGGTATAGTCTTTAAACAGAGAGAAATGTTAACAAGTACTTGAACCACCAGTTTGGAAACTAACCCTTTGTTGATGTGAAATACCTGTGTATTGAGCAGTATGTAGCTAGAGGCCTCTGTTAGTGTACCCTTGGTGTGAGAACTGACATGGTGAGAGTTCCTGGCTTGTTGGGTGCATATGTCTGTACAGGGTGTGCAAGAGTGTGGTTGTACTCAGTGGGGAGCCAGTTACAAATGCAGAAATAGTTCTGGTCACTGAATCCCCCACTGACGTTGTGAGCAGCAGAAGTACAGTGGGTGCCACCTGAACAGGAGACTGCAGAAGCAGGTCACAAAGTTGTGATGCCACTGCATCGGTGGCTCTTCAGTCAGAGTAGCTGATTGCACTTGCACTAGCCCACATTGTGTACATCCGTTGCTAGTGCCATGTACCTAGATGATCAAAGGGGTTGAAGGATGACGAGAATAATATGCAATTTGTGCAAAAACAGATTTATAGGGTCTAAGATTTCCAAAGTGTCTATTTAAAACTAGAATGAGAATACCTATCTTAACAATGCAGGCGAAGTGCAGTGAAAATAGGTAGGATATTTCAGTCGGAAAAAACAATGTTGAGAATGAGTAGTAAATAATTCTCTATTTTTCACAGTCGTGTTCTTTGGCAGTAGTGGCAGGCTATTTCTTTGCTGGTAAATTCCCACTGATTTCACAGAACATATTGAATATACTACATGTTATAGAGCTGAGATTCAGAGGATTTTGAGGGAGAAAGAGATGTTGAAGGGTAATTGGAGCCACACAGGGAGAGCAGAGGAGGGATCAGGGTAGCAAAAGAAGGCTCAGAGGGGATTGTAGAGGCTCTGGGGAAGCTGAAAGTGGATCAAAGCAAGACAAATGGAGGTAGAAAGGATCAAAATGCCAGGGAGAAGGAAAAGAGAGGATTGGAGCTATATAGGAGTTTAGAGAAAAATGTGTGATCAGACAGGATAAGAACAATTTTGTACTGGCTGACACAAGGTAAGAGGAGCAGGAAACCAGGAGAGCTGGAAGAGAGGTATTTGGATCCTAAGTATATGGAAGAAGTAAAAGAGAAGCAGAAAAAGAATGGGAGCCAAATGAGGAAGAGCAAGTATTAGAGCTGCATGCAGCAGAAGTCAGGGTATCAGGAGAGCTGAGTGAGGATCAAAAGAATTACATGAAGAGCTATGAGGAAAGCCGGGAGTGGGTCAGAGGAGCTTACAGAGCTTTGGTCAGAGTGGCCAGAGGGGCAGAACCATGTGGCGTGTTAGCCTTGTGCTCGGCATACTGCAATTAGTTCAAAAGCCCTTACAGAGCATCTCAAAGGGGAGAAGTAGAGAGAATATTATTAGCATGTTGTTATATGACAGATTGGATTTACTAGCAGATGCAAGGCTCTTACCAAATTTATCTACTGTGAGGATATGGCTTGTTGGATGTTGTCCTGGGTGCTGCTCCAGAATCCAGCAGTGATTTCTCAGGACAGCTGCAATCATAAGGTACAACCTAAGGACTTTAGGCAGCTTTCCTTCAGAACATCCCAGCGTGTGGAGACTTAGGCCAGGGCCTCAGCATTATTTTAACAATTTGTCTGAAAAATAAACTGGTATCTTGAAGCAGGCAGATCTCCTGGGGAAGTCTTCATGCAGGTGAATTTTACCTGAAGAACACTCTAATAAATGCTTGCTATTGTGGACTACAGCAGCATAGGGATGATGCCCCTGCCTTGGTATAGCAAATGTGCCTCTGTCCTATGTGCCTTCATTACTAACCCATGAAGGTGGTTCATTTCATATTCATTTGATATGGGCTAGCTACTTCTGGCAGATACCATCACTTGCCACTGCTGATGGTGAAAGTTTGTCAGTCCTCCCAGCACGTAGCAAAGAACCTTTTTGAGAGGAAAACATTCAAAGGACGCACATTCTCATTTTGTCCTGTTCATCCCCACTCGAAACCAAACTGAATGGCATTAATTATCACTTAAGGTAGTAAATCAGTTTCTCATTTGTGAAAGGAATGCTTCATCTTGAGTCCCTTTGTTTTGTATAGCCAGAGGGCTATTACAGATGGTATTGAACTTACAAGAATCATTTTAGCATTACTCCAGCACAAAGCATATTACAAATGGATAACCTTTTTTTCCCTAAAAAGCCATGAATAACTATGGCTTTAAATTCAATTATTCTCTCTGTCCTCCTCCTCCAACTCTAAAAATCATGTATATGGAATCTTATTTTAAATTCAAGGCAATGTGCTGATTGACTGTACTGACATAATTGTGTTAATGACAAGACAATGAGACTACATTGTTAGATGTGTCGCTTATCATCACTATTTATTTGGCTCTCTTCTGCCAAGCTTGAGTTGTACTTATACATTGTGGATTCAGTCAGTCACTTAAACTGCTTTGGTGTTGAAATAACGTCTTTATAAGTCTTTTAGGTGTAATTCAAGAAAAGGAATTCTTTCAGAGCATCATTAAACAGGGTTCAAAGTTTGTCCTCACCAAGAGGCTCAAAGTTTGAGCACTCAGAAAATGAACTCTTTGATCAGTAAAATGATTGGTGAAACTACTTTCTTTCCTCTTCTGTCTCTTTTTTATACATGGATCCATTTTTCTCTCAAGTTAACGCCAATAATGCAATTTAATCTACAAAATATCTCTTCTCTGTGGTCACAACTGAGCTCCTGCATTTCAGCCTTTTGAAGTGTCTTGCTTAATGGAAAAGGATGCAATGGGAAATGCAGCATCTTTATGCTATGTTTCTTCTATGATTCACCAAGGTTTTGACTTGTATTTCCTTTTAGATTATGTTTCACTGTGTAATTGTGAATCTCCTTGTGGTCCTTTAGCAGATGCTTGATGTGAATGTAGTTCAACAATAGTAATGTTTAAGCAATACTATGATCATGGGAGGTATCAAAAGGATTTAAATTAAACCTGGTATCGTTCTTCCCTAGCTCATTCCATTGTAAGAAAAGCATCATCATTAAAAGGTGAGCAGCAAATGAAATATGAACAGTTAGAAGCCATAAGCAGGATGCACTTATTCAGGGATGGAAACCATGACAGGGTTATTATTCCACATTGTGTGGGGATGTACTTCTTTTGACTGGTGCTAACTGGGAGGCTTCAGCCATCCTGATAAGCTCAGCACTGACGTGGTTTATTCAGCAAAATTTCATTTTGCTTATTGTTTATTAACCAGAGTAGCAGATGAAAAAGTTCATATCTGAAAAAGTAAGTTTAGATTCAGATCTGCAGCTGTTGAAACTTTATCTCTTCCTTTTATGTTTGTCAACATCTGGACATCTTCATTACAGCGCAGTTGTCCTTTCTTGGAGAGGGCCATAGTTCGTGTATTAGTGATGCCAAACTTGAAGTAGTAAAAAGATTGGACAAACTTTGTCAAACTTTGTTATTTATACCCTGAAAGGGCAATTTTTAAAGAGACCTGCAATAACTATAACTTCCATGGTGTTGCTGAAGAGTCACAGAGGTGCTGATCTGAGTATAATGAAATAACTGGTAAATTCAATGCACATGTGAGCTTTCTTAGGTGTGACTGGGAAATCGTACCACCCAATTCTTTACAGACTCCTACAGGCCAGTTTCAGTAGGAATAATTAATAATAATTGTTCTTAAAGCAGCCATCGATGTCTTGAACACAGTGTCAAATAATTACAAAAATATCCTAAAAACATCATGGGTCACTGGTATTGTAATCAGGAGAGAACAAGTGATGTTCATGATGGGGCTGAGAGCAGTCACATTTCAGTTAAGCTGGCACTGACTCTGCAGAAGAGCCTGGTACGATGCAATGTATATATGCATTTGGATTTACAGCCTAACTTGCTAAGTCATTGTATCTGACTTATATGAAGTAAAGTGTTAGTAATACTGACTCAATACATATGACTATCATATGTCAATGTTGTTTTCTTACTTTTATGGAACATTCTGACTGTGTAGGAATCAACAAGCTTGTTAAGTTAATCAGAATTGCTAGGGTAGTGAATCAGTCCAGTTATATTCTCATTCTGTGGTAGTATTGAGAAATTAGGAAATTACATGTGCTTTGTCTGTCTCTCTTTGTGTACATACACCCAAGTGTATAACGTGTGTGCGTATATAGAGATACTTATTGTGTGTGGTAGACTATGCAAACATGCACATACTTGTAATATTTGCAGTTTTGCCAGAGAAGCTACTCATCATGACCTATTGCACTGTGGAGTTTCGAAAGGCTCCTGTAATGCTTCCTTTGCTATTCTCTTGAGTAGTTGTTGGCTTTCTTTACGAAGTTTGAACTTAGGCAGGCAGGGGGAAGTGTTATCTATGGTGTTGGTGCAGCGTCTTATAGTTCAAGGTTTCTAAGTTCAAAATAGTTTTAATTATTCCAAATGATCAGGTGCATTGACCATGAGCAGTAAATACAGGTTTAAGTGTGGATAGTAAATTGAAGATGCTCTGCAGCCTCCTACCACATGGGATACTAAAGACTTGAAAGATCAGGAATTTGGGTTATCAGACCTTTAAGATAGTGAGTGCATCTGTCTCTTGTGTATGATGCAGACCTAACTCTATACCTTAATTTCCATGTGTATGTAAGAAGCTATATTTTAATATGTAGCCTTTTTTAGATCACCATTTGAAATTTTGAATGTTAGAAATCTAGACCTGTATTTTGTAGCCTGAAACAGGCTGTTCACAGGGTGTAGGAGGAATGCAGATACTTCTCCAAAGAGAGCTACACTGGTGGCCCTTCTGGTTTGTTTTATTTTGTGTAAATGTGGGCTTTGGTCCTGGAAACACAAGTGCCTACTTCTGTGTGTACATGTAGTTCCACTGAAGTCTGGGGGGCTGCTGATAATCATTGAATTAAGTCTCTGATAAGTGTTTCCAGGCTTACAGACTTAAATTTGGGGAAAAAGGCAATAAAAGAAGATTCTCATTAAATCATCCTGTGTGATTTCTTCTCCTCTCCACAATACAATTCTGTTTCTTCTCCTCATTGAGATGTATTGCTTTTGGGTTTGTTTGTTTTAAAGATGGAAGCTCTATAAACCTTGGTAGTTATTTACTTTGGGCTCAATGTCCCTCCTGTGAGAAGCACAGATGTATTTTTCCCTTGGAAAAAAAAAAAAAGGAAAAATAATTAATTTTTCAATTTTGGACTAAGGGTTCATGTCAGAGATGAAAGAAAAAATAATTATTTGTGAGCCGTATTAAACATTGGCCATTAAAAAGGAAATTGGAACATGTCATATCAAATATCTTGAGAGAGAAACAGAGGAGCTGAGAGGCACATTCCTTGAAGTAACTAGAAAGAGTCTCCTGGTGCAGTGGAGGCATCCTGGGGATCATCGACTTTAAGCAGAAATGATCAAGGCACCAGGGTACTTCCGGGGGATTAATGACTGACTGGGAGACCTGATGGCCTCAGGCAAAGCTGTAGGCCATTAACCCCCAGCCAGTCCTTCCTTTTTCAGGAAATGCCCTGTGCCAAGGTCATTTCTGCTGTTCTAGCTAAGGATGAATCTTTCTCGTAGTCTCAGAAGAGTCATGGGGTCCATGATTTTGTTGTTCTTTTCCTCTTTTTAATATCTGACTTATGACATATGGGGATATTTTCATTAGATTGCTTGTGCTATAGTGAGAGAATAGCTTGCTACAGTTCTGGAACAGATATTATGAAGATTAGTACATGAACAGCCCACATGTATATTAGCCAAATGAGCATCAAGGGATTAATCATTACCCCAGAAGTATGAGGAGGTTCAAGACTGTTGGATTATTAAATTTGATCCCAAGAATAAAATTGCAGCCTTTAATAAAAGTTTTATTAGTGAAAAGAGTCTTGGGTCTGTTTGGACGACTTGTACTCCCAGCGTCCTGTAGCAGAGTTTCAGAAGTTGTTGTATGGCTTTTCACTTCCCTCTTACCATTGCTTTTCCCAGAGTCTGATACATGGTATGTATCAAAACTGCCCTTTTCCAGAGCTGTTTCCTTCCTCTGGGAAAAGGTGCAACCAATCAATGTGTTTTTACTGCCAGCATCATCTGCCATTTGTCCTCTCTCCGTGGTTCTTGGATTCTTCATGCCCACTAGCTATCCTGTCAAGGGCTTCTGTATCTCAGCTCCCTACACCATGAACAGGCACATATAAAAGCAAAATGTTGCTATGGATTGAAACCAAGCTTAGAAAAGCAAGGGAGCATTAATGTCCTCCTCACACTCAGCCTCACCACACTGATAACAATACATTAGATATTGTTTGACATTGTTGCAATTGAAGGAAAGAAAGGTTTCTAGAAAATGCGAGCGCTGCTCTTGGGTTCCCAGCCTCCAGTGTCTTTATCTCTTTTTAAATCAGCAGATTCTTTCTGAGCTGGGGACTTGAAGGTTGTGCATCCTGGGAGGTGAGCCAGCTAGCTAACCAGACCCTCACCCCCCCTTTCCACCCTCCCATTTACTGGAAAAGCATCTTAGAAACAACTGCTAAAAATAGATTTGTTGATTAAAATAATTTAAACTAAAAAGCTTTTAAGCAATAGATCAAGCTCTTTAGCTTTATGAGCTAAAGATAATTAGAAGCTGTCCACTTAATACTCTTGACACAGAATACTGTTGCAGCCACGTATAGTTTTATTGCTTATCTGCAGAGGTCAGAAGCAAGGAACAGACCCTGTGTCTCGTTTAATACTTCTGCTTCAGCCACTGTTCCTATTCCATCTTATCTTGAATAGCTCATGCCGAAATCAATTCGTAATATTTTGCCTGTTACACTTAGAGACGTTATCACCTACAAAACATGCCTTAATAGTAACCTGAAAATCTTTAGCTAGCCTTCTGTACAATATACATTTGTCCTCAGCTCAGAAAGCAGCTTACCTGGAGAGGAGCCAGCAGGGCTAGCTCAGAGGAGGCTGCCGCAGTGGCAGACTGACAGATGCCTACTCTTACCTGCCTGGAGCAGCCCGGCGTCTGCGTGTCTCCCTGTGCCCTGTATTTGTCTTACCTCAACAGACACCTTCTCTTTGGACATGGCAGTCTCTTATTGGTCTCTTACTCACTGTCTGTCTTTGGTCTTTCTACCAATACATTTATTTATACATAATATCCTGTGTGCTTCCATAAAAGCAAGTAAGAGCCTTTTTCTAGTGACTACAAAGCCATAAGGCCTAATAGTTTAGTTATTTTAAAAATTAATGGTGACTTTCACAGTTGGTTTCCGTGCAAATCTTTCTGGTTAATTGATCAGGTACATGTTGGACTTTAAATTATTATGTGTAACTACTGGTGGGAAGGGAAGAGTGATTAGTGCTGGTGCTGTGCCTGCCATTTGCCTGGTGTCTGAGAGCAAAGAGAGAATCCTGGTCCTTTTGTTTGTTTCTGAAAAAGCAGAGGCAGCGAGTGCCTGGGCACTTCCAAAGCCCCATTTCCAAGACTTGGAGTGAGTTCTCTTGCTACTTGTCTGGAGAGCCTGTGAGGATACTTATTGCATTCCTTCACCTGACTCCATGTCAGGTGAGTGGGATGCTTGATTTTCCAGATCAGGGATGTGGAAGGCAAAGGCAGGGTTTTCCTAGCTAGAGAAGTGATAGGTAAATAGATGCTTCCACTCCATTTGAGGGATAGAATAAATATGTACTTTATGAGGGGAGAAAAACAGTTGGATGAAGTAGAATGCCAGAACAGTTATGTTTGTAAGGTACCTTTAGTCTAAGAAGTCCCAAAAGTTCTTCAGCTCATTTGCCTGCAATTGAAATGAAACTTTTGAGACTAAAAGTTACGTTAGCAGCACCACTGTATACAATGCTTTTTAAGAGCAATAGTGAAGAATAACTTCTCCAGTTGAAACTGCAGGGGGAATTCTAGGCATGCAGGATGTAATTACCAGAACTGGAATTTGGCCAGATCACTGTGATTAATTTAACACTCGTATTCTTGTTAAAATTGCCATGGACTTCTTAATGATCCAGAGTGGTTACGAGTGGACCTTGGCTTTTGGTTTTGCCCACCAGAAGTCAATGCAAAATACCAAGGAAGTCAGCTCTGTTGTTTGATTTGTATTCCACCCGCCATTGATGTGGAATTGGTTTCTAAGCAATTCCAAGAATAAACAATGTATTTCACACAGAATTTCATTTTTTAAATGAAAAGGATTTTTTGTTTTATGTATCTCTTCTAATATGTATGTATATAATTATTTATTTAATGGCAGCAGGGTGGTTGTAAGGACTGTCCTATGGAGACACTGCTCCTGTGGGAAGTTCATGTTTTTGTGGTTACCATTCCCCAGTACTCATATGAAATCTAGTTGTAATAACGTGTGTATGGTTTGTGTTTTTAAATAGCAGTATGTTTAACATAAGCTATGTTTCTTAGTCACATTATTCGGATATGCTATGAAATAGTTCCCCAAATCTCAGCATCAATACTAGTTTATTTTTTATATATTTCTTACTGATAACTTTGATGAAGATGGGTGTAATTTAGAGTTTCCCCACAACTGGCATCAGTCAAAATGAGTCCCCTCAGATTAATGCTGTAGGAGCAGAGGACTGATGAAAGTTATCGAAATGGAGTTTTCTCCTCCCAGAGCAATTGACTTCCACTCTTCCAGGCAGACTGACCCCTGCCAGCATAACTGACACTTGAAATCCCACAGCTAAGTTTTATGGAACCAAAACTCTGACCCAGCAAGCTACATTTGAGCTTGAACCTGGATACTAAGGATCAGAGGTAGATTTAAGAGATACACCCATTAATCACCTGCACCACATACTTGCATTTGCAGTGCCTGCTTAGAAGAGGCATCTGTAGAAATGCTCTGAAGCGCATTTTGCAATTTAGAACAGAAAGTGGAATGTAGCTTTTTCTCCTTAATATTCCAATGAGATTTTGTAGCTTAACCAGAGAATGTAGTACAAAAGCATTTATGGTTCATGTTATATTAATACAGTGGCCTGATTACCAAAAACCATTACTCTTGGTTATCTTGCAGAGGCTGAATGAAGCTGCTATAAGTCAGACAGACTGCCTGTACACAACATTTCCATGTTTATGATAAGAGTCTTTTTAACATAAAAGGGAATTTGTAAAATTATTTTCCTTTAACAATTGGATTTATTATAAATATGTGCACTCAGAACTGCTTTTCTGTGTGCAAGGGAAAAGCATAAAGGAACTAGACACTTAAAATGTCCTTAACCTTTCCTGATGCTGTTTTCTAATGGACAGTTTTAGTCCTGGTCAGACATAGATGTCTGAATCTTGAAACAGATGCACTGTTTACTTCACCCTTGGCAGAGACACAATAAGCTGCTTGCTTTTCTTCTCGGTTTTGTTTTGATTTGTTTTCTCTTTTAGTGATGTGCCTCATGGTTCCTTTTTTATTGTAATGATACTGTATTATATACCAGAGCATTTCCCTATGGAGGAAAGTCATTGTTTCAAAGTTCTTTGTGGAGATGTATGCATTTAGGGTTTTTTTCCTAGCAGTGATTGCATTTGTTGTAACCTATAATGCTAATGCTATTGTGGGTGACTTTTTTAATTTAGTGCTCCCTTGCTGTGATGCTTTCACAGGGCTTGTTTGTATTTGTAGAAAGAAAGCAAAAGAAAGAGCTTCTAATAAAGTATGGGCTTGGTCCCAATACTAATTTTCCCATCCTGGTTATGTGTTTTTATTACACATGCTAGTCTGATAGGGATATGACAAATGCCATGTGCCCTTACTCCAAAGCACATGGGAATAGCTTAACTCATATCTTGCAATGCAGCTCTGTAATTCTCTTGCAAGCATAAATTGAAGAAATACCTATATGGTGCCATCTGTCTCTTCATGTGCTATTGTTGCTTGAGGAGTTTTCCAAAACCTTTGTTTCAGGCATTTAGTCTTTTCAGTATAAAGTAGTTGCAGAAGTATTCTTGACAAATTATAGTCTCTTATGCTATGTTTTCCTCTTGCCTTTAAACAAACTGTTCTATATATATAGCCTTTGTGTTTTAATCTGATGGTCTTTAGGAGTACAGACTGTGTTCTGAAAACAAACACTGCTCTGCTAAGAGGGAAGGTTTTGTAGACTTTTTCTCTGTTTTTTGTTGTTATTTGCATGAAAAGTACCAGGCCCCACATAGCTGTTGCTTTGCTGTTCTGATACTCCACAAGTAGCTGTTTCCAGTGTCAAAAATTATAATGTGAAAAGAAGTTTAGTAGCAGCAAGAGGGTGGGAAGGGGCTGCACTGCCCGCCCATTGAAAGTTCATAGCAAACTCAGTCATCTGCCAGAGCAAAATGCATGCACCAACTGGGCTTCTGTCAGAGCTCCACAGAAATAGCAAGTAACTGGAGCTTCCACACTATATGTTGAGCATTATGCCATTTTGTTTGGTATCTAATGAAGAATTAACATGTTTTATATATGATAGCTGCTAATTGCTTCATTATCCATGCAGATCAGAAAGGCAAACTGTGCCTTATCATAAAATCAGTAACTAAGCCATTTAAAAGCAAGGCTCTGAAAAGCATTATTATGTCCATACTTCTTCTTTGGCTTGTACATCCTTTTTTATGGCTTTGCATTAAGTTGTAGTGCTTTCTCCATGGTGGTTTGTTCCTTTAGATTAGTCTTAGGTTAAAATAAACACATCACTAATAAAACTGGGGGGATTTTGTGGCTTCTAGATCTCTGTCAGTCCAGCTGGAGGACATACACCATTTATGTTAGTGATATATCTAAACTGACTGGAAGTAAGGGGAGGTGGGAGGAAAGAAACAGGATAATGAAGCTCTGAATCTGCTATTCAGCCTGTTCCCTTTTGAGCTGCCAGTCACCAGGAGCCAAAGGTAAAGGGGAAGGTATCCGGATGGGACAGGTCTCTGCTTAGTGCGCCCAGCAGCAGGAAGATGGGCTGCATGGGTGCCGAGCTTGTATATGTATCTTCATATATCAGTTGCTGCTGGATGGCTCCTTCCAATAAGAAGGCCTCAGTATTTTCTGTCCTTCAGGCTGTCCCGCCCATAAATTCTTCATTAAATAGGGGATGTGAGAAAGGAAGAACTGAAAACCTTGTCACATTTCTCATCCCTTATCTTGCAACTGGTACCTGGAACTTTTCTTGACACTCATCTTCAACTCGGGTGTTTTTCTGCCAATAGGACAGAAGACTGATAAATGGGGCTTGAGTTTAGCAAATAAATCAATAAAAGTAGTTGAGCCATCTGCAAAAAGGAAGATGAAATCTAGGAAGAGAGGCAAAGGCATGAGTAAAACCCTGCAATGCAATTTTAATTAGCGTGCCAAATGCAGGTACTGCAGGTGGATGAACTAGGAGACTGGGAAATATTTGACTGGAAACATAACTTCCAGGCTAAGTAGCAATGCTCATGTCAAGATAACAAAGAAAATCAGCCTGTGCACTAATTTCTCACTGCAGCTGTTGGGATGTTAGATTAGAAGTCTGTATACCTTCCCCAAGAATATTAAAGCAGACTGTCTAACCGCCTGTGTTTGTCCTAGTAGCCTCATTCTTGCTGCTAGCAGAGCATGTCCCAACTGTTGTCAATTTATCAATGTAACGTGCACTAGTGGGCACAGTTTGAGCAGCCATTAGGACAGGTGCCTCTATCCATCACAGCCAGTCACTTATTCCACCTTGTCAGGAAAGCTAAATGGAGCTTTTGGAGAAATGTAAACAACTCTCTAATGGACAATCAAAGCACCACTTTCTGAAGCAAACAAGAGGAAGGAATCTGACAGACGTCCTTAGATTTTTAGGAGCATTTTAAGTGTTAAAACCCCTTTTAAATATGTTTCGATTTAAAAACGGGATAAGGGTAAAAAACACAACGAAGTCAAGTACGTACACTGAGAAAATTGGGATTATGGGCCATTAACATGCTGTGTGAGAAGAGCACCTCATTCTTTAGAGAAATATGCCTTACTTAAATTCTGGGAGGCTGCCAACCTGAAAACAGCGGCAAAATAGGACACCCCAGAATAAATCAGCTCAGCGTATCTGCCTGAGAGGGACCTTTCTCACAAGCTTTTCATCTTGATAAAAATACATCCTCTCCAGCACACAATTAGGCAATTTCATTTACCAAAGAGCAACTTTGAGCTCTGGCAGGTTTAAAAGGTACTGTAGAGTTGATACACATTGTATATATGAATCGCGTAGCAGTGAAAAATGATTCTCCAATGTAATCCCAAGGCCTTAGCAAACGTGTATGTGCTGTCTGAGCAGCACTGGTTATGGAGCTAAAGATGTGACAGGAGGTGACCTGAGCGAGTGCCCAGGCTGCACAAGCGGTACGGTATAGAGCTAGTGACACTAGTAGGCTGGCTGTGCCACGACAGCTGCAACATTTGCTCGTGTCACTTTCCCCTATTAATTGGAGGTGATAATGTTTGGGTTTTTCTTTCTAGAGAGAGCTGCTGATGAAATTAGACATCCTCTGCAGAGCGTCTCTGCCTTTGTTGCCGCAGTGCCATCCCCATGGTGGGGAGAGGCAGGAACCTGTGAGGAGCAGGGAGATTCCATCAATCTTGTGCCACGCTCGTGCTTCACGGGCTTTTTGCAAACCTAGTAATTAACTTTTGTCAAGCTCCATAAAAACATTAACAGGGTCCTGCTGGCCTCTGCCTTTAAAGCAGCATTATTACTTTTTAAATACAAGGCAGCCAGGTCCTTCAGTGGAAAAAGATCTTGCCCTTATGGTTTCAGATGCAAAGTTATGGCAAGGAGGGTTTGTGGTGTATAGTTTATGGGTTTAATTTCTTTGGGGAAAGAGAAGCTAACTTCCAAAGAAGCGCCATGAGTGCGGAGCTGGGGTAATCTCCTTTTGCAGTGATTTCTCTTTGATTGATGTGCCATTAATACTTTAATTGGTAGCAGGTGCAGCTGATTGTTGGTTCCTAAGCTGAAAAATGTGAAATTGAACATAAGGCTCTGATAAATTAATAAACTGCTCTTCTGCAAACAGTTGTTGCTGTGAAGGAACTAACTTTCCATGAAGCGCTGCTCCATCAAGCACACTGAATGCGTTATGTTAAAAAGCAAAATGTTACTTAATGATAAATTAAAATTACACTAACAGCAAAGATAAAACATAATAATGACACCCCTTAAGGAAAAGAATTCACTGGGAAGCGCCAAAGAAGATATCTTGTGAAATGTGTTGTTCCTGTTGGCACATCAGGGTGGCCGTTTGGATTCCCTATCACGTTATTAAAGACATCTCCATCCATGAAATAAAAATGCATTAGGCATATGGGGATGGAGTGGGAGGAGAAGAGGTTGTGTAACAGATATTAGAGGAAAAGTTTTTCTTCTCTTCTTTTGCTGTGAATTAGACCTCAGTGGTAACTGTAAAAGCAGATCAACATGAATCTTTAAAGTGCAGTGGGTAAAATTTACCCTTGGAAGACAAACAGATGGCTTGTACACCTATGAAACACAGGCTCTGTTTTGGAGACACAGAAGTATGATGTAATTTTCAGCAGCCTTTACCCATAAGGACACATTACTCCTTGTCCCTTATGCCTCCCAGCCCCATAGCCTCCAAATGCTAGGTTTTGTTGCATGGGTAAGCTTTGCTATGAAGGACACTTCAGTCTTCCCTTCTGTGAATTGCCTTAGAGAGACTGAGGGCCGTTAATGTAGATGAAATAGTGTACAGTGCTGCTTTGTCAGTTGGATGCCAAAACCTGGACATGCAGCTGTTCCTGGCAGGCCAGTGTCTCACAGCCCTGCCACAGCTGAGAGAATGGGATCATTCTTTCCTCACTGCTGAAACACTGATCATCGCACTGTGCTCAGGACCTCTATTGTAAACTAATGTTTCTTTATCTAGTTCCGTATGGATTATACATTAATGAAAATTGGAGGTAAAATGGGTCAGTTTCCTCATACCTCTGAGGTCCAAGCTGTGATGTGCACCAGTGAAATCACTGGTGATTTGGCAAGTGATTTCATGGAGAGCAAAACCAGTTTTTTGATGTCTCATGTCATCTTGTGCGGTCTCTGGTTTTTACTGTGGATTTTGCAGCCCACCGTAAAAATTGACCAAAAGTGTGCATTCACAACTTACTGTGCGTAAAAGAAGAGAAGGAAAGAAGTGATCACCCCTAGTAAAAAACCTGAGCATAAATACATGGTGACACCTTTTTAAAGGGGTTTCACAGACCATGTTGAAAACGTTATGCTTGCTAGCAGAGCAGAGTAATGGAGGTGCACTCTACAGATGGAGCTTCTAATCAGATTAGCAATAGAGCAGTTTGAAAAGTGCCTTGGAATAAAAGGCATTATATAAATGCAAGCCATTATCACTATGGGGTATATTTTTCTCCTGATGTGTGTGCATAATTCCCTCTAGAGTTAATGGGAGACGCATGCATGCATCGAAGGGAGACTATACCTGGCAGTGTGCTTTTTCCCTACTAAAATAACTAGGAAGATAAAATTTGTTAGATGGCAGCAAATGGTGTATCAGCTGAATAAGGTATTAATTCAATACCAGTCAAACTGGTCTACTGAGAACTTTGCCACCACATTTCCAAAGCTATACATTGTTATCACAAAGAGATAATGGGGTGATGGCAGTTAAAGTGTTTCAACTGATAGAAGTAATGATGTAAACTTGGCATATGCAATGCCCACTTGTAATTCAGGCTTCTATTAGCTATTGATTGGTTTGCTGAATTTTTTGAATGCCCCCAGTTGAAGTGTCAGGAGTACGTGTTTTGTAGTGAACACTGTTTCTAAGGATAAACACCTAAAAGAACGTGATATTCTACCCAGTTCCTGAATCTTCCTTCTAATCTGCACACAGAATCCAGGGGACAGAGATAATGGTTATCTCTGAGGTTTTCAGTGTATTTTAGAGTCTTCTAACATTAGTTAAATGATCTCAAGTTCTTACTTGGCTAGTCAGTAAATAGGATGATCTGAGCCATCCTGCAAAGCTAAAAAGACCTGCAACCCAGCCCATAGCAGGAAATAACTTTGAGGGAAACTTTGACATTTACTTAGATGCCAAATAGTCCCTTCATTTATAATTGGTTTTACATTCATAGAAGCAACTGCAAGCTCAGTTCTCTCCCGTTGTCATTCTTCTAGTGCAAACCTGTCCTCGTTCATTTGATTTTGAGTGGGCTCTAGCTCACACAGCAAAGTTACCAGCTCTGTCTGTACCTTCTCACCCGAGCAGCCATCTCCTTGTCATGAGCCTCATTAGAATTGCAGTCTAGAGCAGGAGTCTGTGACACAAAATCCTTCTCTGAGTCAGCACCTATGGCCATTACAGGGCCTACAGCAGCTGCAATAATACCTCAGTGAGCCATTTTAACCTTTCAGAATAGCTGCACAGCTGCCATTTGCTTATACGCCACGCTGACTCTAAATAGAACATATTATTTCTATAAACCCTATTAGTAAAATAACTGAGTTTTAAGGAAACTGAAAAGTACCTTGTCAAGGATGCTGGGCAGATTTAATGTCAGAGGGCAGAAGAGGAGGCTGAAATAGCTGAATGGCTATAAGGTAAAAATACAGACTACAATGGCATTTGAAGTAACACATTTATTTTTACTCATTAAGTATTTTTCTGGCTAACTCATTAGAGACCTCACTTCATCTACTCTCCATTTTTGTTAATGCAGAACTTAGAGTGATCTGTACAGATCCCCCAACATGTGTTTACCATATACCATGCATGATTGCAACCACTCACAACCAGGTAAATGGGGGAAATTATTCCAGTGGAGTCAGTGAAGTCACACTAGGTTAAATATGGTAGTTTAAAAAGCCCTGAATCAGATCCATTGTTTACAGACTCACTTATTAGTATCTGTACGTTAAGGTTTTGTCAGGTGTTTCATTATAAACCCTCATTTTGGAGAGTTTAAAACTCCAGGGTAGCATTGTTTTAAATTACAGGAGGATAGATTTTACATAACTCTAATGCTATTTTTTAATCCTATACCTAAAAAATATCTTTAGTTGTTCAAATGGAGCTTGGCATGCAAGCAAGCTGTAACAAAAAACAAGTGCCCTTTGGGGGTGGGGGATATAAATATATATTTTAATACAGAACAGTTATTTCATTTTTAAAACTGTTTACATATGCTTGGCAAACTGAATGTCCAGCATACTTACAAAAGCTGTCTTAGCAGGGAGCATGCCCAGTACCTGAATATAGTCTCGAACCTAAACAATAGTATGAATAATCATAAGGCAAGCTGGTTTCCTCCTCTCTGAATCTGAGCCCATGAAAAACCAATCTGCTCCTCTCAGAAGCCATGGAGAAGCATTTCCAGTTGAGAGTGACTGCAGAAGTTGGCTCAGCCTTTCGGAGGCTCTGTTTTGAGTCACCCACCAGAGCTGCCACCTGCAGACACCGCGGCCCCTTCCCGTATTGGCTGCAGAAACATGCAAGATGCTTGTTCAGCTCAGGCAAGTCTAAGCACTACATGGTAGAGTGCTCTCTCGGGAAGATAAGTGTGGCTACCAGCTGTCAAATCCCAAACTGCTCCCAGCCAAATTGGGTTTGGGATTAATATTTAGGTGCCAGATAATTAGGTTTAAACTTTTAGGACTCCCTTTCCACAACCATTGGACTTTAGAGATACACTTGTAGTTTCATCATGATCTTAACTGGTTTTGCTATTCTCGACTATTTAGTATTCCTTTAACATTCACTTGGTAAATACTTTACTCACGTACCTGTGATAGTAAGATGTTCATCATGAATTTTTGCCTGATCTACTGAAATTCAAATTCTGGGTTAAAAATACCGTGAACAGACATGAGAAGCTGCAGTACTTCTTACTGGTTTTATAGGTAAAAGCACAGGATTGTACATAGCTAATATCGTTCAAAGCCTCAGAATAACAGACACATTCCCTGTATTCATGCATGCCAGAAACATCAAGAAAAAAGCTGGCACATAAACTTTCAAGGGGAGCTGTGTCCCTTGTGTAACTTTCCTTGTTCCATTAGTCCCACCCAAATGATTCTTCACCACTGGCTTTGTCTTGGTTGAAGAAACTGTTTTCCTAGAAAGTTGTGCATGAAGGCCTATGCAGTGCCGTGCATTAACCACTGGCTCAGTTTGCTTTGTGATATTACTGCACGATTAAATTAGCTTAAATTCAAAAGGTTTACATTGGTTGTCAACTTCAGAGAAGTGCCAGATGCAAGTACACTTTCTGAGTAACTATTTGTTACACAGAAATGGTTTAACTTACAAATAAAACTTTCAGACCCAAACTGAGCCCTGTTAGTAATACAGATTTTGTCTAACATACATAATGAAAACAGCAAATTAGGTCCCATGGCCATAAACTTCACAGAGGGAAAGCAAACAGAACATGAATCAAAAAGCTTTAGAAAGCAGTAAACTATTGGTAACTTAGAAATTAAGGTAAAAGAGTATCAACCAATTTTGGTTATTAAAATCTGTGCGCATTTAGAAGAAAAAGTTGAATTCAAAACAAAACATGGCAGTGTAAGACTCCTAATTTAAAATAAAAGGTCCAGGTCAATATAACCTGTGACAGAAACACAGTCATCAAAATGAGATCTAATCTTGTTATAACTCTTTCCCCACTTTATCCCTCACTTGTGCAATTCGTCAGGGCAGTACAGCACACAGAGCAGTGACACCTCCCATGCTGTGTTTGGCCCTCTGTAATTTCAAAGCATAATGTCAGCCTTCACTTTTAATTTCT
>JANHGB010052159.1:0-30000 GCA_026283785.1 Coracopsis vasa | reverse complement strand
ATGTCTTAAGCACTGTCCTATTGACACAGCTGGTTTGTGCTGATAAATAAGACTCCAGAAAAGCAGAATTGGAAAAACTTGGTCCATTTTCTGCAGCTTTGAACATCACAAAGAATGGCCTGTTTATATGTGCCTGGGTATTTCCCAAACGTTTAAACCAGTATTCTCCATAGAACAAACTACTCTTTGTAGGATTCTTTTTTAACTCGGGCATCAGAATAAGGTGTGTATTTGTTTGGTTTTAACCTTTTGAATGTCCTGGGAGAGTTTACTCCCACAGAGATACTTGGTTTTGCCTTAGGGACATTGGTTGCCGTCATGATGTATTGATTACAGTGGGATTGTCCTTCAACAATATGACCCTGTTTATAATGTAAACTTGGCAGTCAGGAAGTTAAAAGGACTAGAAGAAAGCCTGCATCATGAAAACCAACCAGCCTCAAAGCAAACAATCAGAAATCCTCACAAATAGACTTTTTTCATTGATACAGTTTTTCAGTTGCTCAATATATTTACATTTCTATATTAAAAACAATTTTCATAAAGTCAGTGGTTTATCATTGCTGACATTACCTCCACATTAGGATTCTTTTTGTAAAGACAAGCGCACTTGCTTGCTTAGTTCAGCAAAAGATGGGGGTTTGCTTGGAAAAATGGTTATATTCAGATGGCTGTTCTCTGCTTGTGAACCCTGCACAAAGGCTTCTAGTTTGTCTATGTGTATTCTGTAGTTTATCACTTTGTAACAGATATACAGAGAAGCATCCTGTTACATTTGGAGTCTTGACTAAGGCTTGATAAACTCATCATTAAGATGAAATATATGAGCATATGGATTCAGTCTCCATAGATAGGCTGTTGACCTGCAGTCATCTTATTCACTAAAACTGCCTCCAAGGAAAACAAGATGCTGCTCCTTGCTCAAATGATCTTGCCTCTTGGGAAAGCTAAAAACTTGCCATCTTATTTCTGCAGTTCTCTCCTTACATTCTTCGGAAATGGTAGGGGGAGTTCATGTTACTACTGGGAACAGTATGAATCTGTCATTGGTTGGGATCCTGACTCCATGGACGTGAACATGTGACTTGACAAGAACTGTAGTGAAGTATTTCATGGACTGTGGCTCCATCTGAGCCATGGCTGTAGAAAGTAGATTAGTTAGCACTAGTTCTCAGAAGCCTGTGACAGGATGAACCACACAAGCTTTTGTAAACTGCAAGCTGTTAATAAATATTAGGTGGCAATGAAAGTTGTCTGTGAAACTGAAAGGCAGCAATACATTTGTGAGTGAAATGTTTCTTCCAGTGCATAACTGATGTGTGGACCTTGCTGTAAGAAGGTGTAACAGGTGAAATAGGTAAAGAGTAACAGGTAAGATAGGTGGAGACTGTAGCAGGTTTCAGAAAGGATTTAAGCAAGAGTGCAGGGCAGTGAGAACATGCACAATTAAATGACGTTGCTAGCAAGTCCTGCTAACTGCTCTTGAGCTTTTTGGGGTGGCTGGTACTGAGCAGTACCCGAGGGAGCCCCCTGGGCTAGCTGGAGCATTGCTTTTTTGGACATTATCATTCCTTTGTTGCTGTTTCATGAATTGGGTCCTTCCCATAATGCCCCTCAGAAATACAAATTATGTGGATTCATTGGATTCAAAAGGACATGAGTCCACGTTTACTCTTTGCTTTGCGCTAGTACCAGAACACAGTGCAGCTATTGCTATATGAAAATGCCTGTCACTGAGACAGACCATGTAGTTTAAAATGTTGCATATTTAGTCATCCATTTTTATTGCAACAGTTGAATTTTCACCTTGCTTGTAAGGCTGAGGAGCCCTTCAGCAGCTTATTCCTGTCCCACGTAGCCAGTACATTGGGCAGATACTGTCACTTCTCCCTCTGGTTAGAAGCCCTTCTTGTCCACATCTTCGTGGAACCTCTCCTATTTTTGTGCTGTTACAATTATGTTTCCAGCAGACCCAGGAAGGAGGAGACTAACTTGGCTTAGAGTGAAACTTGTTTTCTGCCAGGCTGTGGTGCATGACAGCAGAGGTACTGTGCCCAGTGTGCTTAATAGATGTACATTTATGATCCATACATTTCTTTCTAGTTACTATGGTGTGTTCTGAGCGTTGTGGAAGCTAGATTCACTTAAAATTTAGGCAGAGCTTTTGAACCTTAGTGTCTAAATGTGGTCGTGGAAATAAGTAATCTGTTTATAGTGAGAACAACTTTGAAAGCAGTCCAGCTACTGTTCATGATTTCAGTGGAATACTCGGGTTTTCTGGATATGCTCAGTCATGCAATGACCTGTTGAGTGCATTTACTATACAGTATTAGGATGATTGCTAGTAAGAATATCAATGTAGTATGGATGAGAAGGTTAACAACAGCCACATACTACCCAAGGACCTGTGAGTAACAAGGACATATGCCGCTGCTAAATCAAAGTTTGTGTGAGTACTTATGCTTGCAAATGAATAAGTGTGGAATGTGATTAGGAATTCAGTCAGCTGAACCCCATTTTAAACTTCAATTGGGAGTCAACCCCAGACTGTCCCTGATAATGGATTGACACTTAGGTTTTGAACATTCTTTTTTCCTGCTTCTACTTGACCTTCTGCATAGTGTGATGCGTTATATAAATGGCTTTTGGCTAATTGGTCTGAGACATTTTACCAGCATGTGTCCCAGACTCTATTCTTCATTCATCTTTCCCATGGAATGAACAAGCTAGAAGAACTGTATTAATTTCCTTCCTTAAGCTGCCTAGCATGTGTTTTAAGCTGCTCAAACAACTGAGCACAGAATTGTCACATCAGATTGAGAGTGGAGAAACAGCTTCAGCTTTCTGCTCCCTCTTCTCTTCCATGGTAACTGCTGTAAGGAAAAGGGAACAATTAAGTCACTTTTAAGTCATTACCTTTTTTATCTCTTCAGGGGAAGTGTTAATTTTTTATCTTGATTTTCTGCATTCTACTCTCCCAGATCCAAGGATTTTGTATGGTTTGGGACGGTGGAGCTCCTTGCCTTAAAATAGGTGGATGTGAGTCCATTTTTACTGCTTGCTTTGCGCAAGTACCAGTATGTTAGCCTGTGTGGATTTTGTTAATCCAGATTTACTTGTGTGAGAGCTCACTCTGACCCAGAATGTGCCTCATGCAGTGCATTTAAAAGAATGGGAATGTGTTTCCATGAATTCTAGCTGAAGCTGAAATAGATGTTGAAGCTATAAAGATAATATGTGAATCCTCTAATAAAGCCCATAACTACATTAACTAGTATTCAGTGGAATAACTAAACAATATTCAGCAGGAATCTAACATTTGGCAACTTTCTGGGTGGCATAAATCAGTATATTTAGCAGATGTTTTCAGCTTACTGTCTTCTCTGTGTTTTGTGTTTGTATTATGGAATTGATCTGAGAACTCACAGACGTAGGGGTTGCTGAATTGCTCAAAGTTATTGAGTTGTAATGGGATTTCCTTAATTCACACATTATTCTGACCAGATGACTTCCATGTTTGCTCTTGTATTCAGGACCTGTGGACTTTGTTGAAGACCAAAGCAAAGGTATTCAAATGCAGTTTCAGGAGTTGTATTAGAAGAAGTTATAAAATAGGGGGTAGATGAGGCACTAGTGCTCCAAAGTATTGGAAAAGAGCATGGCAGGGTTTTTCTGTTGACACCCTGCTGTCAGGAGTGTGAGCTTTGCTGAAGAAAGACTGACTTGTTCATTCTTGAGCTCATTAAAATGAAGAAAATGAGAGATCCACTTCCTTGTATAGCTCTGACAGGCTTGTACAGAGGATAAGGATCGTTTGATCATAGTCTGTAAGCATCTACCATTGGGAAAGGAATTGTGGCGAGAAGCTCTGTGGGACAAGAGCTCACAAACTTTTTGGAACCAAAAGGATCAACAGCTCACACATAAGCAATTGGTTTCTCTGAACCTAATCACTGCACATCCCCTGTCCCAGCTCTGGCACCGATTCCTCTGGAAAAAAGACTAGGTACCTCATTGAAGAAATCTTATATATTCTTATAAGGAAGATCTGCTTTTCTAGCAAGTCGTACTGTACCTAGGCAGTGGCATAACATTTGTTACATGTTCTTTACTCTGGTTGGATAATCCTTTCTATTCTGCATGGACATAATTAAGACACCTAAAGAAAACTAAAGGAAAAGTATGTTACACTGGTATTTTATTACAGCATTTATCTAACATCATAGAAGTGCAAGGAAATAGAGCTTTTGTTTTGTTGTTCTACACAAAAATGTTGATTTCCCAGAACTGACTCATCAATTAAATGAAGTTTTCTGTTCTTACTCATTTTTAATAGCTCTATTATTCACTGTATCAAGAAATCAGGAGGATGATAAGATAATAATTTTCTCTTGAAACTGTGCAAGTTTCTGAATTAATTTAAAAGATACTGTATCAAAACACACATTGGTATGATTGGGGGCTAAAGCTGTATCTTTATTAGTCGAGCTTGCTAAGCCCAGCTCACTGGGACAAATGAATTAAAGCTATAACTGGAACCAAAAGGATCAACAGCTCACGCATAAGCAATTGGTTTCTCTGAACCTAATCACTGCACATCTCTTCCTACATTGAAATCAAGATTTGAGCTAGATTAATAATGATGTAAGTAAATAAGAGGTCATATAGCTGAACAATTGATCAGGTTAAGGATACCCAGACCTTTTCATAAGGATAATTTTTTTCAGCTATGTGAAAGTTAGTAAAATACAAGGTCAATAAAATACAATGCTCATGATGACACCTCCTTTTCTCTATAGAAATCTGTATATGCTTTAATTGGTTTTTAAATTCTTTGGATATCTTTTACCTGATATTTAAATTACATCACTACAAAAAAGTGTAGTATGTAATAATAGTAATCTCCTTTGAGAGCAGATGTTTTTGCAATTCACCTTGTTAAAGCAAAACTTTGCTATGTTTTTCTCATCAAAATAAGAAATGTGTTACACATTGAACAAGGATGGTTATCTTTTAGGCTCTATGTGTATGATGATGTAATCTTTATTTAATAATGAGAAAGGTTGCTTTCTCTGCTGTTGTGCAGTACCTCCAAACTTACACCAATGATTACTAGAGATTTTAATTGCAATGTTACAGGCAGCTGGAGATTGTTATTATCTTCTGAATCTGTAGCAATTATGTAGGATGCCACAGCAGTGGTAATTTAAGAAGAATCCATGTCATTATCTGCCTGGCTTGGTCAGAAAAAAGCAGTGACAGTGGTAGTGTTTCAGCCTGAGAAAATGCCTGTGACTGGCTTGAGTGGACATAGGCCATCTCAGGTTTAACCACTATAGCATGCTGAAACTCCTCTCATCTTCTGTACCAGGTGAGATTGCTTGCATATCTGAACATACCCTGGGCCTGGGAAATCTGTGTCTATGTTTGAGGTTCTTCTCAGATTTCCCTTTTCTGTGATGAAATGCTGATAAGGTACTTCAGAGCCAGCATCACTCTGCTCCTCACTGGTAAGCTGGTACCAATCCCTGAAGGTTTGTAAGATTCTTTCACATGGGTTACATTGATTGGAGTGATCACAGCTCATCTATATTAGTTCAGATTGGAAAGTGTGGTCAAATTTGTGTAAAGTACTAACACCAACAGAGGGAGGACTTTTTTTGTTCAACATTTTGCTTTACCTACTATTGGTAGCTCGATTGGTTGCTACTCATTGGTAGCTATTTTTGTCTGGACAGTGATTCAGGACAACAAAGGCAACTGCTGCGGAGAGGGAGTCTCTGACACTTGCTCATATGTGGCTGTATAATTGCTCAGATTTTGACTCCACTTTCCTGCCACCTCTGAACATTATCAGCAATCCCTGGAAAAGCCTAGCTTTTATTTTAATGCTGCCTTTCATTCTGCTGTCACTTTATTTCCATTTCTGTAACATGGATGTCTTAAATCAAAAGTCAAAAGAGTATTTAGATGACTAAAAAGACAATTGCTTAGTGGAACTTCAAAATCACTGAAGTTGGGTGCTTAAATCCCACTGATTGAAATGGAAGTCAGGATCACAGTTTCCTTAAGTAGTTGGGAAAACCCTATCTGGCATAACTTGCCACATTTGAAAGTCTGGCCTTCAGGGCTTGTGTTTCCTGGAGACCCAGAAACTAAAGATATTATTGAATTTACAACACTTTGCGTCTAAACAAACTTATTAAGTCCTACTTTTATATCATCCTGATATTAATATTCCACCCACCATCACCCTCACTTCATTTCTTCCCTGCAAATTGCCTTGCAAGTAGGTTACTTCAGCTCATCCCCCAGGAGCAACAAGTCTGACATCTACCAGAAAAAAGTGTGTCTGATACTTAAGAAGGCCTTGCAGAGAAAGAAGTTTCCTCTCATTATGTCTCCATCTAGACAAGGATGTTGTCCTTTATCTGTCAACATGTGAACCTGGAATAATAAGGTCCTGAAGTATCCAGCACATCCAAAGGTTTAGAGCTCTGTCATTTTAGGCCAATAGTTTAAGTTTAAATGCATATATTATTCTATCCTTCCTACCTGTGAAAGTGAGGAAATGAGAGAAATCGGAGGAGACTTCATTCAACCACAACATCTTGTTATTAGTGTTTTCTATCTCAAAGGAACCAAAAAGAAGCTCAAATGGCCATACCCTGGTGTTTCAGCTTGTTCATATTCCTTTTATAAAATTCTATTACTCTGAAGGGAGTTAAACAATTACCAGTTTACAAAATCATTACTTTTGATTTTGTTATTCCATTTCTTGTGCATTGTCTCTTGCAATCAAATTAACCAGAACTTTAGCTATCAGTTGGCAGGATGACATAGGAATAGCGAGAGTATAATGAGAAAGGAGCTGATTCAACTAGGTGGAGAAAGCCAGGATTGCACCATAAACATATGATATCTCATATTAGTATCTCATTTAAAGAATAGTGTATCAGTTTAAAGCTGTAACACACTAATATACTACTTGGAAGAAAAAACAAAACCACTCCAAAAGACATCTTCCAAAATTCTGGGAAAACTCTTAATGGTGTGAACAGTTGTGATCCAGACTACAAACAAATTACTGATTAAAACTGTTGTTCACAAACATTGCTGTCATCTGTAGTCTTAAAAAAGGGCATATAGAATAGAACATCCTAGCAGTACTCTTGGGAATCACCAACTGTGAACTGAAAATGTTGCCTCTTAGCCAGTGCTGAAAAGAAGATGCACTTTGTCTTAGGATGACTTCAGGATAGATGTTATGTCTGTTCTCATTCTGCAGTTAAAAGTCCTTTTCACGTCCTGTGGCTCATTGCCATGTTTGCGTGTTCCTTTCAGAGCCAGCTTTTAGCTCTCACCCTGCCACAACTGCAGTGTCTATGTCTCTCCACATTCAGAACCTTCTTAAGAGTAGCTTTGTCCCAGATGAATCTCTAGCCTGGAAGACTGTCCACAAAACAGGCAATGGAGAGCTGGGCTTGAGGTAATCACCAGCTTAAAGGAAATGAGTGTAAAAGCCACTTTTTCATCAGCTTCATGCACTACTTGCACTTCTTACTGTCATCTGGAAACCCTGAATTAGAGGATGGAGGTGAGTTGTTAGCAAATGATCAGAGAGAAAGCTCTAGAGAAAATTTCCCCAAAGAAGGTAATACCAGAAAGTTTAAAGCTGTACTCTCTCTCATCAAGTACCTTTTACCTGAGCTCAGCTGAGACCTCTCAATAGAGTGCTTATGAGCAACACTGGCACAATCATATATTACTTACACAGGGTGCATCTGTTTCCTGTCATATTTGTAGCTCATAAATACTTAACTCTATTGATATACCCTGCAGAATATAGCCAGGGATTAATGCAAGGACTGTACAACTGCCATGGTGCCCAGTGGAATCTATAACAACCTTATGGTAAGGAACATGTATACCTTGTTATCTTCATATAAATGACAAATGCTTCCTGCTTTTTTCCCCATCTCTACTGTGCTTTAGCTGTGTCAATACTGAAATGTTTGCTTTGCATAAAGATTATTATTCCAGTTTGGAATTTCTATGAAACCTGGGCCCAGACCTGACCTTTCTTACATGAATTCTGGCACTGCCTCACCATGAGTGCTTCCTAATTGCTGATTATGGCTTATCATTACAAGAAGACACTTATAACCAGGGAATTGAACCAGTATGTTTGAATCTGTTCTGGGTCAGATCCAGCTGTGATTGAAGCTGTTGTAGTTGAGCGCTGATTCCAAGCCAGTAACAGTTTATTGTTCAGTTCACAGACTCTCAGCACAGGCCTTCAGCAAGGGGAAGTGTTAATCTCCATCTTCTCCTCCTCCACAAGCATCATTTTGAGTCCTGGACCTGTACTGGACCTGTATTTTTTAAAGTACTTTAAATTTAGTATAGGGGACCACGCTGTTGGTGAGAATGAGGTGATGCCAGCTCTAGCCAGAGGAGTGGGAGCTCATTGACAGTAAAATCTCCTTTTTCCCTTGTAAAAAACCCAGCCCATTACCTGTGCATGTGTGTATCTCCCTGCCACTAGGTATAGTTGTGGCATTGCTAGAGGAAACTACGGCTGCTCTTCCTCCATGAGGAACAGGAGTCACAAGAAGCAGTCTACCTGGATCTCACCTTAGGAGGTAGTGGCCATGGGTAGCTGGTTCCAGGGAAGAAGGTTTGCATGGCGTAGCAAGGGAAGGACAGACACTGAGCAAGTTGGTGGTTTTCAAAGCACTCTTAAAGTCATCTTCTTGTTGTGCAGAACCTGCCAGGGGATGTCGCTTTTTAGCTGATCTGGTGTTCTGAGCTGGAAAGATCTTTGGTTTGGTTCAGTTCCATTTTGGGATCAGCAGAATTTCCAAAACAACAGCTTAAGTTTGGTTCTAGCTTTGGGAAGCATTTTGAAACCAGTGCATGGGTCAGGTTTAGTTTGACTTTTTCTCATAGCAGAAGAATGAGAAATAAGGCTTAATCAATCACTGACATTGATTTTAAACAAGAAACTGCAAAAAATGTCAGTTGTGCTCTAGTCTTTAACAAGTTTTTATTTAGTTAATGAAGTCAACATCACAGATGATTAATCATAATGGAATCCCCCTGACTTTGGCCTCGGTGCTCTGAAAGGGCATTCTTGTGGTTCTTGGTACAAAAGCAAAGGCTTTGTGTCCTTTAGTTACACTCTTGCCTCAGCCAGATTTCTGCTGGAGAAGCTTTGTTGTGAGCATTCAGTTACACACAAGGGTCTGGGTGGTGGGGTGCTGCTGTCCCTACATGTAGATCCTACGTGTTGAAAAGTCAAGTGCCTCTGTGTGTATCTCTGTGGTGTGCAAGGCCTGGTCTGTGCTTACATTGTTTCAGCTTGTCTTACTGAGTAACTTCTGTCTTACTGAGTAACTTCTGTCTCACTGCTAAAATAGGGCTGTTTCTCACTTGAGATCATGCGAGCATTGGCCTAACTCTGGGACTAATACAAGCAGCTTATGGTTGTCCTTTGGTTTTGATGTTTAAACAACCAGTTGTAGAAGACACCCTGGGAAACACATGCCACTGACTGGCTTCAATCCTGGTAAGATGGACTGTAGGTCCGTTTCAGAAAGGTCACTGAGCACATGGTGTCAGACATGATCTGTGGAGAGTGGTCATGGCTTCAGCAGAGGGAAATGCTGCCGCAATGATCTGCTCTACCAGCATGTAGGTAAAGAAGAGCCAGTGGAGATACTAAACTCAACAATGTCATCTCCCAGGGTTTGGAGGGGAGAAGAAGGAGGCAGAGAATGATCAGGGTGGGAGGAAAATGATCAAAATTTGCAAAACCATGAAGGCAGCAGAGCAGTTGAACTGCTATTCACCAAATCTCACAATGCTACAACTGGAGGCACAGATCAAAAGGCAGGAAGATCATTTTACAACAGGTTAAAGGGGGGTTTGCCTTGTATGGTCTTATAAGTAGTGAACTTCTGGAACTTGCTGACATCTGTGGATGACAGTGAGAATCTGAAGTCAGAGATAGCATAACTACCTTTCCTCTGAGTTCTGTTAGAGTGCAGGATTTATGCCATGAGAGCAGAGAAACTGGTGGAAATAAGATTCATTTTTCCTCTCTCTTTCTAAAGACATGATGTTCAGCTGTTAAACACACAGACTCTGTAGGGATATATACAGTTATAGATACACATAGATATATATACTTCACTCTAGCTCTTCTGTTAGGGAAATCCTCTGCCCTCCCACATAAAGATACCAACTCTACAACTGCCTTCTCTTCACAGTCTCCTCAAACCAAACACAGGCCATCTTCTGGATAGTGAAATCTGGGTTTGTGGCTGCCAGCAGCAGAAAGCATGGTGACATTTCACTAGGTTTTTGTTATATATGATATGGACGAGGGTTAAGCTGTGGTTTTGCTCCCTCGTGAAGTGCTTCTGGTACTTAGTTGATATACAAGGAATTGTGTCTCACATCTGCTTATGTAGTCTTGTCACGTTTTGCCACAGAGCTCTGTGATATTGGTATGTTCTTTAACCCCAGCAGCTTCCATTCACAATGGTAACTCCTTCCACTTCTTGTCCCTTCTGTGCTGAGCTAAGAGATGTCTCAGTGGTGGTCACCTGCCCAAAATAGTCCTACGTGCTGTCACTTTGAAGTCGGATTCCTGCATTGTGCTCTGTACAAAAGCTCATGGTCTGCCAGCATGGCACTGTGGGCCAGTTTGAACACGTTCCACTTGCACAGCTCTGGCTTCATGTCTGGGTCTGGATGTGATTCAAGCTTGGGATTTAATTAGAAAGTTGTGTCTATTTTAGGGCCTACTTAATCGACTTAGCAATAGCCCTTGTACCCAGACCCTGTCCTGCTGTCAGCCTAGGTGCCTCCTGATAGATCTCAAAGTGCATCTTTGGTCAGTGGAGAGCAGTTAAAGTGAATAATTGATAGGTTTCATTATGTCATGCTACTGGCTGCTGCTACTATAGGTACATTAAGAAGAAAGTAAGTAAAACAAGGTGTAGCTAGTAATGTAGTGTTAGCTTGGACTTCATGCTCTACAGGAAGGAGTTCTACTACAGACTTATATAAAATACACCTTTTCAAATGCAGTTTATGCAGCTTTTGTTGGTGAATGTGCAAGAAATGATCACTGCAAGCATTTAATTTAGTATATATCTCTCTCAAAGCAGCAGTGCTTTGGAGTGAAGGGAACAGTTGCAATAAGTTTTTCCAAGTGTTGCAGTGTGCTGGGAGCCAGGAGCCAGCACCATTCCTTGCTTCTTGTCTGCCCTGGGGTGTCAGCTGGACTATGTGGCTTCAATTCTCTGAGGAGAGTTTCTCCATCTGTAGAATGAGAGCACTGCAGAGCAGTCAGAATCTGCAGGTGAAGGGACTCATGTAGGAGTTGCATGTTTTATGCTACAGTTACGGTAATGCAGGCAACTGTAGTGTAAGACAGCCTGTGCATCTCGAAAGGATCTCTCTGTCATTCACACCTACGTCACCTCTCAAAAAGCTATCAAATACTCAATTAACATCATTTTTAGCGTTCATCTGCACAAAGATCTGCATCACATAATTCTTTCTTTGTGAGAATATAGGTCAGCCAGCCAGTGGAATTGCTAAGACTATGAAAAAGAGCAGTTTTATCATCCTAGGGTTAGGTTGGGGGGGGGGTGTCCCCTTAAAAAAGCCAGTTGGTCTGTAATCATATTTGGGAAGATCTCAATGTCTGTAATTATATCCGTTAGCATGAAGGTGGTCTACATAAAGATACTGCTTTTTTGCATCCTTCTTGCACATAGCACCACTTAGTCTGCCTTAATCATCTCCTCCAGCTAAAAGATGTAAAGCCAGGCTTCTGTCTTAAGAAAGTAGGTATGTCAGAATACCCCAAATCTGTCTGCCGTGGTTGGGAGGTCTGAGTTCCAGCTGACTCTGCAGACTCTTCTGTCTTACTCTTTACATCAAAACAAGGAAAAGAATGGTAGCTTTTGATACCTGTTGTCCTTAGTGGGCTGTCATGAACAATTGAAAAGCAAGATTTCATACTTCTGCATTTTATTTGTGGGGATAGGCTTCTTAAATGTTAAAGAAAATTAGATCATGGCTCAAGGTTTCTTTTTTTAATGCTTGTTTTTACTTTAGCACCTGTGGGACACAGTGCAAGCTATTTGTGGAGCAGAAATCACAGTTCCCAGCCAGCTCTCCAGTACTTTGTATTAAGCCTTCCTATTTGTCAGTGATGGTGAAAAGTTTAATGTTGAATGTTGTTACAGCAGTTTGCAGAAGTGGCTGCCCTGAAGAAAACTGGTGTCCTGCATTTTTCAGGTGTTACTCAGCTGGATTCTGACAAGCAGAAACATTCTATTTACAGCATCCTCCTAATATATAGCACAACAGTTACTTTTAGAGTGTTGGGGTTTGTGCATTCGTCTGCTTAATACAAAGTTCTGGAGACAGGTTATAATAAGTTAAATTGTGATGCTTTAGCAGTTATGGGCCATTCTGTATCTTTTGTGTACTACTGTGTGAAGGCCAGGCAAAATCTCCATTCCTGTAGCCTAAGAAACACAAAGTTTGTTCTCAGTGATTTTGCTATAAAGGCAACCTACCAAATAGGTAATAGAGAATGAAAGGACCTTTTATGATTTTCTTTCATGTTAAATTACTTACAAAAATATATTAAGTTGAGTTACATAACAGGAAAAATGGCTCCTACTGATTTCAGTGTGACTCTCACTCATCTGTGCTAGAGAGGCTGCTTAGACAGACACCTACCTACATGCAGGGCTTTCCATAGGTTCTTTGTCCTGCTATTGACAGTTCCTGTATGGTGAGAGTTTCTCAGTGAGGACATGCAATCTGCTTTGATTTTCAGAGCAAACCAGCACATAAAAACTGAATCAGTTTTCAGCTTTCTTGGGTGAATGTACAGCACTAAGTAGTTTCAAAATTTATGCTTGCTGTTTTTCACGTACCTTTTTGTGTCCAAATATCTTGGTCCTACCACACCACGTCTAAATCAAGACTGAGTAAAAAGAAGTCATGGAAGGGGTGTGACAGGTACACTCCCCTGAGAGCCTAATATTGAGCTGCATTAGTCAGGTTGCTCCACATAACGTAAAGCAAAGCATCCTCAGTCTTGTACCAGAAGCCATTAGACTTCAGGAGTACCTTGTCCATTCAGAGAGAACCTCTGCTGTGGGGACAAAGCTGGCTGCCCCTTTTATGGAAGTAGAGAGAAGGAAAGATGACAAAACTGATGCTACGACTCCATCATGCACACAAAGTGACAAAAAGAGCAGTACCGGGAAGCCATCCTTTGATATGCACAGGAAGAGAATGATTTTGTAAATGCTCATGGTATCCATTGTTACAGTTCCCTTCCAGGAAAGGAAAATGAAATTGTAAAATGGAAGTGAAATTCCAGAAGATATATTTTGGAATAGATCCTTTCAGATAAATGGGGCTGTGCCAACTGAAGATGCTGCCTCACACTGAAACCAAATCTAGGCAGCTGGCACAATACAGGTCACTCAGTGCTTGCTTTCCTACCACAGTTACATTCTGATGGACCACTAGGGAAAGCAGTTCCCAATCCTGTGTGATCTCTGTTTTGAGAATGCTCTGTCCTCAGCAGTAGCTGAAGGTTTATGGAAATTATAGTGGATGCAGCCAAATAGTTAGTGCATGCACAATAAAGCAGTGATTGCAGGTACCTTGTGAGGAAAATTAGGCTCTCTATAACTCATGTCACTCTTTGCAAAAGTAGATAATTCCAACTGTTGTCCTTGACCAAATCTGTGCTGCTGAGCATTTGTCCAGCTGAGTGCTGCCTTAAACTTCAGTGCTGGCTCCATTCCAATAGGGAAGTAATTTCCATAAGCATATCATTTATAAAGTGCTTCAGAACCCTTCAGGATGAAAGATGCTATGTAAATGTCATGCACTGTATTACATTCAAGACATTAATAACATTTTTTTCTGTTATTTCATGTATCAAATAAACTGAGGACAGGAAGCATGTTATACATTTTTGGGCCAAGGCAGTGTATGTATTGTTCACAGAGCTAAGCTCTCCTTGATGCTACCGCTCAGGTGCTAAAGCAGCAGGTGCTTCCCCTCCCATTCACACATCAGATCAAGATTTGTACTTTGCCATCACATACAAGGCAAGACAGCAGCTAAGTCCATCCCTCTGGAATCAGTAAGATAGGGGGAGATGCAGTCCCAGCAACTGCTCATCTGGCAAGTACAAATGCTGCCATGCGCTCCGAGTCTTTGCAGGAGACACAGTCCTGTTTTAAGGAAGCAGCTGGGTATTCTTTACAGCATGCCCTGTGCCCCCAGCAGCCTGCTGATTCCTGCAAAGGCAGAAGCCCCTTGTCAGCACAGAGCTTGTCCTTCTGGAAACTTGTCCCTGGAGTTGCGGGTAATTTTACTGTAAACTACCCAAAGTGAAGAATGAAGGAGTCTAGGTGAAGAAAATCCCTCCATATATGCAGTCCTACTTACACTGGCTTCACTGGCTTTCTTTGTAAGATCTTACAGCATTTTGTGGTATTTTAGCTGTCTGTAGGGTACTCTGAGAACCTTCTTTCTGGGTTGGTTTGTTTTTTTTTTTTGCTCATAAGGAAAAGTAGATCGAGCACCAGTAAAATAGAAGTGTGGTCCTGAAGTTATGCAAGCAAGAGGAGTGGTTTCTCTGCTTCTTGTCATTTGAGGTTTAATTTAACTTAAAGAAAAGGTTGCCTCCAATTTTAAGTTTGGGGTGGAAGCGTTGGTCAGCTTCAGTTCTCTGCAGTCTGCCTCCGCCGTCCCCAGCAATGGCATTGCTTTGCAGAACATCAAACATCGGAGGGTAGCGGTGACCTGTTGTTTTAATCTCAGCCTAAATGGGTCTTTTGTTTTGTTTAAGAATGAGCCCTTAACTTCCGTAAACTTCATTCTGCTGAAGAGCTTTGCAGAAATAAAATACATCCAGAAGGAGGAGGCCTAATATGACAAAAGTGGTGGTTTTATTGAAAGAGAGCTTGTGGTATTTTGCTTTTGAAATGTGTTTAACACAGAGTTTAAGGATTGGCAATTTGTTTAAAGAAATGGGTAAAATATTTAAAACCACCACTTTATTTAAACTATTGTGCCTCCTTCAGTAAACATTCAGTACATGACTGAACCCTGTATGAACTTGTGCTTGTTGCTGGTTAAATAGATTGTGAGCTGAAATGAAAAGGGGCTGCTATTGAGAACAGGACACAAAAGTTGCATGTGCATTTTTTATTTGCCCACACACAAGCTCTTACCCCCCAAAATGCCGCGTTCACAAGAGCCTTTATTAAAACACCGGGTTTTTTTCTTCCCTGGCCTCAAAGTACTAAACTGAAAGCAGGCTGTTAACAGAAATGAGTAATTATTGAAGCTCTAACAGGCAGCTTTCATTGAAGTTGATTACAGCAGCCATATAATCACTTTTACGGATGCTGTAATCACAGTAGCAGGGAATGCTTGACTTGGTTCTTATTGTTTTCACTCAGGGTGGAGGTAGGGGGCCTGCAAGAAACCCGTTTTACCACCTCGGTGCAATTCCTGCTGTAAAGGAAATCTACACAGCACTGAATGAAGCAGAGAATCATTTATTCTTTCTTTATTAGCATTTTCTCCTCCCTCACATGAGAGTCTGTTGGAGTCAGGAAATTGCTGTTATTCAATATGCAAGCCAGAGGTTGTAATGACCATTTGGGAGGGTATGACCAACAATTACAGCCCTTAATGAATAGGAGCAATCTAGTTGAGACTAAACACTAGTAGCAACTCTGGTGCTGTCTCTGGTTAAATTAAAAGAACAGCAATGCAAAGGAAGTTAACAAGAATTAATTAGTTGGATCAAACTGAAAACCTACTCATTAGTGATGTTATAGGCAAAGTAAAAGCCTATCTTCAGTGCAATTAGGTAGACAAATGAATTGTACAACTGACTGATTCACACCTGCTAACAGCTAAGGGCTATAGCCGATGTGTACAGGATCCACTTTTTACAGTTCATGCATACTTGCATAGTTTAATGGATCTTGCATCCCTGAATTAGCCTTCATTCCTTCACATTTCATTCCTGTATTTGATCCAAACAGTAAAGTGTTGCTTATAGATTCTGACACAGCATGGCTGTGTACAAGACTGCTTTTAGAAGGGTCCATAGAATTGGAATGTCTGCTTAAACTACAGTGCCAGGTGAAAGGGGTCTCAGGTTGCACATCTTTCTTGTTAGACTTTTTTAACTATTTAGGGATTCATGTCCTTGCGGAGGTCTTGATTGTGTTGAAAGTAAATAGATCTGCAGAGAGGGATCATGTCATCAGTTAAAAAACTATCCCAGGGTTCAGGCTTTTGATGCTTAAGAAACGGGAAGCAAAGGAAAAAGGCCAAGTCTGCAGAGCTGTGGAGTAGCCATTTGGCACCTGCAAGTCTCACTGTCATCAGAAGATGCTGTATTTGCAGTGCAGTCTTAGGGATTCGGGAAATGCATTCACGAGCACAGTGTTCAGAAAAGCACAAGGAAGGCTTTTTCCTCTCTTCGTCTTGCATTTCCTTTTCCTGCTCCTGACATTAGTTCTAGGCTTATCAGTGCCAGTGTGAGACCCAGGGAGCAGAACCAGACTGCAGTACCCAGCATACCCTCTCCTGTTCCTGCTGCCAAGTGGGTTGGGATTCACAGGACATGGGGGTTGATTTGTGCACTGTGATTTTTAGGGGGGCAAACTGAGAAAGCCACTCGGTGTACTCTGATCCCTCTTTCTGCTGGTCTATTGCTCATTCCAGGGTCTTGGAATCTTGTACTTTGTTAGTATTTCACAAGGACCTGCTGGTCTCTAATGCTCCATGAGGCTGCCAGAGTTTCCAGTTCAGCTTTGCATTAGGAAGAACCTAGTGTTCTTCATTGCTGTGCACTCACGTTGTGGACTTGACTCTTTCAGCTGCGTTTTGACACAGGGTTTTGGTCTGCAATGCTTTTGTTTGTAAGATTGCTCAGAAGCAGAGCAGACATGGTGGGAAGTGCATCTGAACCTCGGGGGTTTTGAACAGAGTCTCCTCTTTTTAATATGTCATACTTTATTTATTTATTTTTTTAAGTGTCTGTCTTAAGGAGAAAATTCCCATAAAGTCAGAGAGTTTGCACTGTAGGATAAATAGCCTCCCTGGCTTGGCCAGTTGCAGACTCTTGTCTTCATTTTAAAGGGGGAGATTTAAATAGAAAGTATTTGATTTAAAGTTTTTTTATGAGATCTTAACAAATGACATCTCTTATTTACACACTAGAGACTGACTCCCTAAAAAGCTGCCTGGATATGTAAATCTACCAGCCAGATATACACATAAACCAGATTTTTTGGACTGAAAACCCAAGTAAATGTACCTATTACAACAGAAAGACCCCTTTGAGTCCTCTAAAAGCTTTTTTGGTGTATGGCTTCAATGTATGTTTATGGGATTTTTTAAACAAATGGAGCCAAATCCAGGTTTAGTATAATTCTTTATATGTGTGTATGTATATTTGTAACCCTAGCTTTCACCCAACATTAGGGATAGATGCACTACCCTTGTGCTAACGTGAACTGCATTGAAGGAGGTCACTTTTGCTTTCCCATAGCTGTTTCCATAGCAGGAACAAAAGTGGCCTCCATTAGGAAGAGCCATCTGAAGATGTCTGCGTTGAAGTGAAATGTTTGCCTTGTCTTTTGACTCCAGGCTTTAGACTTGGCACAGGGCTGGGTCTCTGCAAAAGTCTCACCTTCCAGCAGCCTTCCCAGGCTCCAGCTCCCCTGGAAGGGCCCAGGGCATGAAAACCACGAGGAGCTGCAGGACGCTGAGGGCTTCCTTCAGTGCCTTCCCTTCCCGAGCCTCATGGGTGTAGCCAAGCCAAGTGAGGGGTTTGAGCAAAACTGTTCTGCAGTTGCATGAGAGCATTTGAACCCACTGTGTTTCTTATGCTGGGACAAGGCTGTAGTCATTTGAAAGTGGCCAAATAGATTTTTATCAAGGTTTGGTTTTAATAAAGTTATTTCCTTGCTGACAGGCAGGTTTTAACCTTCTGGAAAGAGGAGTTTGTAATAGAAATGTTGACACAACCTCCCTCTAGGGGTGCAGTTGCATTGCTGCAATAATAGCATGTGGGCAATACAGTAATAGGGCACTGACCCATAACTGACAAGAAGCAAGGCTCCAACTGCATTATAAAGGTCATTCTCTTACTTGTGGAAATGAAGTGTATGTTTTTGCTCTACTTCCTGAATGTTCTGTTCTCTTGTCCTTCTCCCACCCCCACCCCAAATCCAAACACCTTTTATTTTTAATTCACTAGAGTGTTGAAATTTTTAAGGTTATTTAAAAGAAGGCATATAAAATCAAATACAGGGATTAACCCTGGCTCGTATATCAGCTAATCTGTGTTCAGCACAGGCCACACAACCCAAGAAGGAAAGCCATTTCTGCAGTTTCATCCAAGTTAGCTAAGGGTAGTCTCAAGGTTTGTCTGAACTACCCCGGTCTGCAGTGGTACTAATGGAGCATGCTGCTAGCCAAATGCAAAGAGGAAGTGGCTTGTGTCTACCTGATATCTATTGTCCTCTTCCATAGTATGTGGTAGGCCTGAAGCTATGCAAACTGTGAGCATAGGAACTAAAAACCATTGGAACTCTGTATGCACAGCCTGTCCCAAAGAGTGCCCTTCAGTGATTCTCTCCTTAGAACCATTCCTTTTCAAATGTTGAGGAAGGAGCAACTACACACAGTAGAGACCAAGCAAAGGGGCTGAGTGCTGCAGTCTGGCTGCATGGCACCATCAAGGTACCTTCTGGTATCTGAGAACAGGAACCACAATAGTTGATGTCATGAGACTGATTAAAACTAACTGCCCTGCCTGTGAGGTAGAGCATTAATTGAAAATGTGTAATTTGTACAATAGGCAGTAGTTAATTATCTGCTTCTTTGAACTGCTTGGTGTTTGGGATGTCTCTGCCTATGGGGACCAGAGACATGAAACAAAAGACACAGGCAGTTTGAATGGGGAGTTGATATCATTTAAATGACTAGGAGCTGTTGAAAAAAAATGACCCCATCTGTTAAATTCTTAATGTAATTTTTAATCTAGTTTATAGTCATGCTAGTTGAGGTGCAGTTGCCCTTTATAGAGGTGTTGTCACTAGGCTGCACAAGATGGCCACCTTAATTTATGCTAAGCATCAGTATTAAAACCTGTTACTTGCTCTGTAAACAAATTCTTATCAAGTGAGCTAAAGAAAAATCATTTCCACTTAGTTACGGTATAGGCATTTAGTCAAAGATAAGCATTTCTGACTTAACCCAGTAGAGAGCAGTGGTGTGTATATGCACCAGCCACATTATGATAACATTAACATTTAATACGTAGAGCCTTGGTTACTTCATTTGAAGGGCTTGAGGTTTTTTATCCTCCCCTGTTTCATTTGACTATAATACATAGTTTACAGGCACAAACACATACACACCGATGCATACAAATTTAGTAAAATGCTTTATTTATTGGAATTCATAACCCAGTTCTTCTCTATTTTCATCTATCAGTGATAACCACATGATTGCTGCTGAGAGAAAATGTAAAATATCTGATAAACTTTGTCATCATTAGATTCCAAGGATAAAAGCACAAATATTTGACTTAAACATTTATTTACTTCCTAATTCTATGGTAATTTTTCTGTATATCTCTCTAACTGTATCTGCCTACACAGTGAGTAAAGTGTTCATCCGTTGTTACTGTTGTTAAGATCAGCACACAGTTAATCACAGAAAATTGTTTTATATCGTATGCAAAAGATTATTAATGCCTTATTGTGTAAAAGCTTACCTAAGCTGATGTTCTCAAAACTGAAACATTTAATCACATTTGTCATATTTAGCTTTTTTTGCTGAATATACAAGGCTGTGTTGCACTAATTAAAACAGTGTGCAACAAAGAACACACTGGGAATATACTGATGAAGAAGACAGATTCACAGAGAGTGACTTCAGTGGAAATGATCGAAACAGTGGGGTTTTGGTAAAGGAAGAAAGATCAGTCCAAAGCAGAACCTCTGTATCTAAGGTCCTTAAAATGTCTTAGTAGTTTGAAGTCTATATTGGACCCGGAACTGAACAGGAACTACTGATATACATCCAAAATCTCCAGAGATTTTGGCCGATGCAGCACATTTCACATGAAACAGCTGGTCTAAGGTGTTCAAATACCATAGCGATGATTAATGTATGAGCATGTGGGGACCTTGATGAGTCTCGTGAAATTTCTATTATGAAGGAAATCTTGAAATGGCAACCTTTGAGTGCAGTTACATCTGCAACTGGGCTCTACTCCTGCTTCACCCTCAAACCCAACCTTACAGGAGAGAGGACTGTGCTCTGTCAGCGCTGTTGCTCAGCGGCCAGAGCAGGGTATAGCAGCCACATCCTGCAGTCCTCACTGCCTTCCCATGGAAGGTCACACCGCTCACTCTCTGTTGTGTTGCTCCTGGGTGTTCAGTTCCCTGGGCTGGGTGGTGCTCAGTCGAAAGCCAAGCCAAACAGAGTTTGTGTTGCCTGTTGGGGAAGAAGGGTGAGAAAAGGGCCAGAGGTGATTTTTCCAGCTCCTTTGCTTGAGTCAGATACAATGTTTCAAGGGTTTATTGGATCCTTGGATGTTTCTGTATTTGTTTTAATTGGGAGACTTGGTTACTGGTCTCTGCTCCTTGAGGTGCCTGTTTCTGTTTGAGCAGTGTCTGAACTGCCCATTCCTGGAGGAGCAGGAGGCTGAGACTGCCAGGGGAGCGCACTGCCCACAGGCTGCACAGCATGGCCAGCTTCACATGGTGCATGGGATGGAGTTATCGGTGCCAAACCAGCTCCAGAACAGAGCAGTGAGGTCCTGCTGCACACCCTGCCCCTGCAGAGCCATGACAGAAGACATTGAGTCACGGACTTCTTATTTCCATGACCATTTGGGCCCACTGTGATAGTACATGTTCCCTCTGCCACTGCTGGTACGGGTGTTGGTGCACTGATCAGCTAATACTCTGCCAGGAGGAGAGAATGCTGATTTTTAATGTAGAGTCATGGCTGCACCGGGGACAATGCAGGAATGAGAATCAGCAGCCAGCAGGCAAGTGAAAGCTTAAGAGTGGTGGCATTGGTAGGCTGTTCTTCAAACATAATGTGCTGTAGGGTCACTGAATGCAAAGTTACCTAGGGTTGAGTAATGCCATCTGTGTGCATGGAAAGGGAAACTGTACTCAGAAAAATACCTGTCCAGAAGTTTAGGCACTGAGCCTGACCTCTAGGCAGCCAAAGTGGCTGCTGCAGTGTTTACTCTATAAACAGGGTAGGAGTGAGCAGTAAAGAGGAGATTTTACTTTTGTGCTCATTCTTATGAAGCTACGTTTTGGTGTTCCTATTTTAATAAGGAGGTTAAAAGCAAAATAACACTATTGGCTTGTTAGGGGCTGGACAAAATGTTTTACAGTGAGTGAGGCTTCACAAAAACAGAATATCAGACAGATGATTGGAGATAACAGTCTAATGTATGTTCCAGGAAAAAAACATTTCCAGGTATTACACTGTGTAAGCTAGTGGAAAAGGGCATAACAAGGACCAGTGACTTCCTAGACAAAGCATGGCATCCTAATTACAAATAGGGCCCGTAGTTTCAATGATGAAAGTGATTAGTCACTGGGAGAGGGTATAACAGGAAGGATTACACTCTGTAACCCTTGATTTCTGTTGCAGAAAACATCCAACACCCAGCAAGCAGTGCCATTCAAATGCAGTTAGCATCTCCCCAAGCTCACCTTGATCAGAGGGGCTGACATCTGCCTCTTTCATTTACCTGTTTAGAATTTCCCGAGCTGTTAATGGCAAGCCTTGTGACACAACCGAAGAGCACTGAAACGTGTTACTAAAAGTTCTTGAGAGTTTTCCCAGTCCATGCAATTCCATGCAATTCTGGCAGTTAACAGCTTTGAAAGGATTAAAAGATTGGTTGCCTGTAAGGTTCCTGGTTAAAGGAACTTTGATTTCCACGATGGCATTTTGTTTCTTTGCAACTGGATTTGTTTTCTGCATGAAAATAGGAAAATCTTCAAGATAATATGGGTGATTGTCTGTGGCAACGAAACCTGCTGTGAAGTTCCCACCCTGCAGGATGAAGGTCCTGTTCTTTCTTGTATCAGTAGGTAATGCGCTTATTAAAATGTTACATCAAAACGAGAATAAACATTGCCTGGGAAAAGCCACATCAGTTCAGTGTGAGAATGGCCCTGGTTTGGGGTTTGTTATGAGCATTTGACTTGGCAAATAATGTTCTGATTTTTTTTCTCCCTTGGAACTGTCTGTGGGAGGTTTAGTTTGTTTTTTCTTCTCTGCTCTTCTGTTCCAAGCTGACATTTTTGCAACTCTGCTCTGGTGCACTATATTAGCTCTGCTTCTCGCTGCTCCAATATATTTTGCTAGGGATAGACATGCATATTTAATAACTTTGGAGAAGGATTCATTCTAGATGCCGTAGAATTGGATTATCATCCCATTAGGCACGAGGCCTCATGTAACCAGGGACACTTAACTTTTGACCTCTGTGAGAAAGATCATTTAATTTAACCGCTCTTTGTATACAGCTAAACCAGGTGAATCTGGGAAATTCTCAACTCGGTTTTATGTTTGTTTAACAAATCAGGAAGGGCTTTTAGCTGGAACAGCTGTGATTTTCATCTCTTTTGATACTATCCTAATACTTCCTCAAATCCCTGCCTAAGATTTATGTCCAGTGTATGGGAAGAATTGCAAGGAGATAGATTAAATAGATAACACTCAACTATATGATATGCCTAGATGTTTATCAAAGCTCTGTAATGACCGTATAAACCCAGACGATAACACAGATTTGGCTATGGCTCAATCCTTAAATTTAAAATGAAAATGTCATTTGAAACCCAAATGAAAGAACACATTTAGCCACACTTTAACAGTACACAGCAGGTTTGCGGCATATGTGGGTGGTACGTGAGAGTTTCAGACCTCTCTGTCTGTACAGCACATACACAGTGGGCAGTCGCAGCCCGCTAAGCCTGTGTGAGTACAAGCAGCATGGATGGGCACAGACCACTCGTCCAGGTGTGTGAAATATGTCAGCGACTGCCTAAGAAAGCCTGCAGGTTAGCTGAAAGTTGCAGAGTTTTGTTAACAGCAGTTATTTGAATCATTACTCAACAATAGCTAAGGACGTGGCTAGGTTTATTTGCAAGATCCAGGTTTCCTTTGAGAGAATGGGGAAGAAAAGGGAAGAGACAAAGTGACAAGCAAATGTATTTCTGCCATCTTGGTATGTTTGTTTGCGAATTTACCTTAAGCGCAAAGAGTTTTCTCAATGTCTTGAGCACAAGCTTGGTTTTAGTAAACAAGTTATCTCATTGCGGATAGCAGTGTGGTCCAAAATCCCATACATTCGTATCAAAATCTGTGTAGATCTTTGTGGAAACAGGTACATTTCTTCAGTTTCTTACAACTATTTAAAGTGCGTTAAATGCATCGTGTATCTCAATGGAAGGCATCACATTCCTGAATTAGTTACATCTGTTTCCTAATGAGGAATTTGGGCTTGCTTTTCTGACTACCAGCAGTAGCTTTCTGGTGGCATGCTGTTTCATCTAGTAAGGTATCTAGGTACATTTTCTTTGGGATACGTAGTGTAGACCATAGCTTCACTTTTACACACGCATCTGAATAAGTAAATGCCAAATGCAATTCATATGGCCTGTTAAATTCTTTTTGCTCTTACAAAATGAATGGGAGTCCCATGTGCCAGATAATTATTTGTCCGTTCTTCCATCTAAGAAACTATTAAAAACATCCTGGAAGATTTTCCAAGGGAGAGCTTCCTTATTCATGGATATGCTCTTGCTTAATAATGAACTTCCCTGTGAAGTCCAGATACTTATACCTCAAAGTACTTGATTTGGAAGCTGGAGCTAGCAGCAGAAGACAAAAAGTAGCTAACAAAGGAAGTCAATCCATCCTTTTAAATGCCTTTAGAAAACATTTACTTACAATAGTTACAACTTTTAACGTGTGAATAATCAGAATGTGCATTATTTTACCTCTTTTAATTTCCGTAGGTGCTTCACTTCATGGTTACTTCCATTGTTACACGTTTTCATTCACCCAGCAGCAAATGGGTAAAGATTTTACCATTCATCCAGGCTGTAGCCTCCAGTCCAAGCCATTATTAAATGTTGTTCAGACGTTTTCCGATATGATGAATTCAACTGAAATTAATCCCTAGAATATAATTTGTCTATTGGACTAAAAGCTTCTGCAAAGTATTGTTTTGTTCCTCTGGTGTGTGAAGGGGTTTTTTGGTTGAATATTGAAAACTCAAATCCAGAGAAATTGGAAATAATTTGACTTTTTTTATAACAAATGCAACTGAGTTTCAGTCTTCTATAAGAATATCTCTCATAGTGCTACAGGACATACGATCTTAATAGGTAAGCCAGTTAAAGCATTGAGCTTCTAGCTGCTTTACTTACTCTTATTTTAAACACAAGCTAAACTTTATGGCCTTGGTGCTACATTTATCTAACTTTTGGCAAACACATGTCTTTGCAAGATTGTAGCATGTGTTGGTAGAACAATATAAATCTAGCTTACAAGGGTTATGTGGTGGTCTGCGTATGTACACATCGTCTTTCTTCTGTTCTTGCCAGGATCACCATGGCCTTAACTGAAAAGAAACATGCTATGTAGAAATCTGCCCTGTGTAATGGCAAGGTTATAAACAAATGCAACAAACTGCCTTGTTTTAGCAGTAGAAGATGTATGAAAAGTCTTAGTTGTGATCATTTAGTTCAGACTCCAGCACATATGCTTGTACCAGGTTCAAGAATTACAAATACAGCATAAACATGATACAACAACCATAAGCTGGTAGGAGCTGCCAGCATGATTTATTCAGAACTTCTGGCTGTCCAGCCTCGGGTGACCCAGCATTATCACACTCTGAAATTAGGAGCATTGGGTTTGTAATTTGCCTGTGCTGGATCTTGGTTTTCACAACGTTTACTTTACACAATAGTACTGCTTACAGATCTTTCATTTCTCTACAGAAATTAATTGCCTGTACTGCAATGATTTATAGTCAGACTGAACATGATTATTAATTTTCCTGATGATTGTACCAGTGGGCGGCAACAAATCTACTCCTGATAGGACCAGCTTTGAAATGCTGTGAAAACTAAAATGTCCATAAGGTAATAACAACTAATTCTTACCTTAATCAACTTACACTTGAAAAGAATTTAATATAGGGCACTTGTGCCTTGTGGGGAAACTTGTTTGAAACCTACTGTAAGGTGCTGAGTTATTTATGAGAATAATTATACATTTGTTACTTGAGTTTGTACTGGGAATCAGGCTCTGAAATTAGACCAAAATACCATTAAAAATGAAGTTAGTGTTGTGTATGTTAGAAACTCCAGCACTGAGGTAACTAGTATTTAACAGAGAAAAGAGCAGCAGTCATCAGGAAACCTTCAACAAAGAACAGTGATTATTAGGGAATATTAAAGCTTATATTTTAGGCTTGTTTCTGCTTAGCGATGCTTTTGGGCTAGTTGAGCTAGGATCACCTCAGGGTTTCTCTGAGTTCCCTGATGATGAGGAGAAAGGATCCAGCTTAATGGGAAGGGGAAGGTGAGCTGTAGTGCACTGAGCACAAGGTTTAATGGACAGGCATGATTTCTTGTTGACTGGTGGAGGTGCAGCTTGGTGTAGAGACCAGCAGGGGATCCTGGTGGTGCCGCTTCTAGCCCTGATTTGCTCTCTGACTTTGGGGAAGTCACTTCATGTTTCTGGGCCTGAGTGTCTTTATCTGCAGAACGGTGCTTTTTCCACTTGTAAAGCACTTTGATGCAAGCATGAAAACTGCTGCCTAAGAGAGGAGTGGTGACATACTCAGGAGGGATGACAGGTGAATTTTGCTTGTAGGAACTTATGCACATTGTATGCATGCTCTGGTTTTTCTCTTCTAATTCTAGGCAAGTAGTCTGTGCAAAACGCCATCCAGCCTGTAGGGGTTTGCAACACCTTGCAGTTGGGCTTCTGTTTACACAAGGTTTGCAAAGGGTTTGCAAATTTACCTGTGATTCCTCTTACTGAATACAGGATTACAGAGCTTGGTTATGCTTTGGCTTCTTGCTGGGAGAGCTTGAAGAAGAATCACAGAGCATATATGACACAGTGTGATCAAATGCCAGAAATATTTTGTTCTTTTTTCTTTCCGTGATTAGTGGCATTATGCAGTTATGCAAATAATCTGTTATTTATATCTAGACACATTATGCAGTTATGCAAATATTCCATAAATAATTAATATTTCCCACAGTTATTTGGGGGGAAATATTCCCCCAAAGCATGTAACATCAGCTGTTTAATATGCCACGTGTATTGTACACACTTCTAGTTGTGTCGTACCTCAGGTACCTGGCTCTGTGAGGGTCCCAAACTCTAGTGCACAGGCCAGTACCAGGGCTGTGGCTGATTGTATCAACTCGACTGTTCTTATGTATTAGCTTAGCTCCTCTTCTACTTTCTTTCCATCTGCTTTGTTTTGATGTAACCAATGGCAGAAGGCACTGCAATCCTGGTGTTTGCTGCAGAGCACGAGGTAGGTGGTGAGCTCAAAGCAAATTACTCATATCAACTACTTCTAAACATCTCATTGAACTGCAGTTCAGAGCATGGTCAGGAGCCTGCCCATGCACAGAAGAGACCTGGGTGCTTTTAGAGCACCTAAGATACAGGCCTAGACCTTAGGAGGGTGGAAAACATTGAGTGTCTTTTTGTTCTGGACTAGGCTGTAGAGGTGCCTAGGTGGGAGTGGGTGGCAGGAGGCTACTGAATCATCTTTAGTCATACAGTGATGTTCTATGGGCACCCAGAGAAGGTTTTGAGGGATGTAGAAGTGGGAAAATAGCTGGATATGAGCCAAGCAAGCAAATAGTTGTCTGTGTTCTGGCTGATCAGCTTCTGATATGGACCATTGGGATGATACAGTATTTGCTTGATTTTAACCAAAGTGGAATGTTGCTGTCAAAGCCCAGAGGAAATGTCTATTTCCTGCAAGGAAAAACAAATTGAAAAGAAGTCCTTACTGATAACTTTGGTTTTTAATTTAAAAACCATTTTGAAAATGGTTACACGGTGACAAAGTCCCATCATTTCTTCCATATCCAATTCTTGTCTTTGGGAACTGGAGTATATAAGGAAATAACAGAGAAAAAGCAAGTACAGAATTAGGAAAAATACAATAAGTAAAAAGGAAGTAGTGATTAGATAAAGAGAATACCACGCAAAGGAAAAGAAATGACAGATAGAAAGGAAGCTGTGTGAAAAAGGAGAAGGGAAAGAGGAATAAGAGAAGCAAAACAAAATAGAGCCCAGAAGAAAAGCAGAGGTCATGACTAGTTGAGGAGAAGATTGCAGTGAAGGATGGAAAAGGCACGGTCAGAGAAATAAATGAACAAAGCCAGTATTTTGAAACTAGGGAGTAATTGTGACCAGAAAACCTGAAGAAGGAAAACCAATACCTGAATAGCTGGGGAGGAAGAAACTGAACAAAAAAGGGAGTGGAAAATTCAATAGAACATGCGTTTTATGACGTATAAGATTGTTCTAAGATTTAGCACAAGTTTGGAGTGTTTATAAAATGTGCCACTGCTTCATGTAGATCAGTGTTGCCCATGTCACTCTTTGGCTGTATTGCCTTTTAAAGCAGGATGGATTTCTTGGCTTAAAGTCAATTAAAGTTTTCCCATTTATGGTAAATTTATCTCTCCAGCAGCCCTCTTCCTCTTGTCCGTCTTCCTTCATCCCCTCCTTCATACTTGAGTACTGTACTAGATGAATAGGCATCATAAAGAGTAGGACTCCTACAGTTTTCACATCAAATCCAGCTTCCCAGTGTTCACAAAAGGTTATCTATTGAGGCTCTGCGTATCTCCTGCTATCTAATGCAGAGTGAATGCTCTGTTTACATTTCTCATATATTTTCCAATCTGCATAAGTCGCAGGACAGATTAATAGCCCTCCAAAAGTTTGACCTTCCATTCATTTTGTGTTAAGCCTTCTGTCTGAGGGGACACTGTGTGTTTAATGGAGCCAAAATTCTTTTCCCATCGTTTCCCAGTGAGGAAAGTGTAAGTCTGCATGCAACCCACTTTAGCAGCTGGCTTCCCCTATATCTCATCTATAGAGTTAAGAGCAGAGATGGCATGAAGCACTGAGATTGGCCCATACTCCTCCTTAAGTTTATTGGGATGCGTGCATTTGAGCAAATCTCGCCTGATTTATGTTTCTGGGGGAAATCCAGATGAAATTCACTGGTTATGATAAATACAAATTAAACCAGACAGATTATCTGACTTAGCTTTGAACTTTGGGGTTGATTCAAAACCCAAAGTAATGCCAGAGATGTATGAAGGGGAAAGAAGCCTGTGTGAACAATAGAGTACAGTATTTATTGTATTTTAATTGCACCCCACCCAAACCACAGCTCTGTCACCAGCCGTGAAGGAGAAGGTAGAGCATGGCCTTTATGCTGTGCTTTGGTTTGTGCTTTCAAGCCAGTGCCACGTAGGCAGGACAACAGTGTGCGAGGGCCGTGTGTAGGCAGGGGCCACCAGGCTTCACAGCCCCTCAGCACCCATCTCTGGAGGAAGATGCCAGTAGGGTGCACAGTGACTGCAGCAGCCTGGCTTTTACACCCTGTGAAGACATGCCTGCAGAGAGCTAGTTGAGCAGTTTCCACTGCCTCAGTGCCAGCACTGCTGCGAGGGGATGGAGGGCACCACGCACATTGTTCCTGCAGTGCAGGATGCTGACAGCCCAGCCTGAAGGAATCCAGTTCTTAAATTTTAGCTCTGGTATTTCTTGCCTTATAAACAATAGCCAGTGTCTTGAGGAGAAGAGAATGTGAGAAGCAGCAAATCATTATGTGCGGGTGATGGAAAGCTGGAGAATGTTGAGTTTAGTGGGGACTGCTAAGCACAGCTGCAGGCACTGAAAGCATGTTGTCTCCTAGTTAGCTTGTAAAATAAAAGGGAGCGGTCTGTACACACCACTGTGGCAAAAGTCATCATTTCTCTGTAGCCAGACATGTCTCTAATGCGCATCAGAGTCTCAGGGACATTTAAAGCAGAACTTTATCCTGCTCTGAAAAGCCCAGGATTAATCAAGAAGGGACAGAAGGACATTCCACATGTTCTTGCAAGATGGTGTTTGGATTTTCCAGGAAACAGGGGAGTAGAGCATAGACCTCAAGATCTGTCTGCGACCAAGAAAAAAAGTTCACTCTTAAAAGAATCAGCTCTTGGCTGCTGGCTGGGCCAGGGTTGCCATTCTTGAGGGTAAACACATCTGGGCTGAAAGTGGAGGGATTTCTCTGAAGCTCATGATAACCTGAACATTTGGAATACCAAATCTACCGTGTAAGCTGGAAGTACTTTTCTAAAGCTGTGCTTGTTGATTTGTACTTTGTTACGTCTTTTGGGTTGGAAAGGACCTTAAAGCACATCCAGTTCCAACCCTCTGCCATGGGCAGGGATACCTTCCACTAGAGCAGGTTGCTCCAAGTCCCTATGTCCAACCTGGCCTCGAACACTGCCAGGGATGGGGCAGCCACAGCTCTGGGCACCCTGTGCCAGTGCCTCAGCACCCTCACAGAGAAGAACTTCTGCCTTATATCTAATCAGAATCTCCATTCTGTCAGTTTAAAGCCATTGCCCCTTGTCCTGTCACTACAGGCCCTTGTATAAAGTCCCTCTTCAGATTTCTCTTAGGCTCCTTTAGCTACTGGAAGGCTGCTCCAAGGTTTCCCTGGAGCCTTTTCCAGGCTGAACAACCCCAATTTTGCCAGGCTGTCTTTATACCAGAGGTGCTCCAGCCCTTGGGGTATGT
>JANHGB010052157.1:0-13342 GCA_026283785.1 Coracopsis vasa | reverse complement strand
TTCATAATTGAGAAGCACATGGAAAAGATCTGTTAGCAGTCTGACAGCAACTTGCATTTAAGGCTACAAAACTTGCAGGCAAAAGGGTGACATTTGAATTCTGGGATGTTTGGGCCCACCAAGCCTCCAAGGTCCTTTGGACTCGAAGATCTGCTACTGCAGTTTCTAGGCAGAAAGCCTGTTGCAGCTCAGTGATATTCTGCAAAGGTGCAAGGCAGCATATAGGGAAAGAGTCAATCTGTGCAGGTTTTGTATTACCAGAACCTTTAACTGCATTAAAACTGGTGGTTGGTGTTGAATTTATGGGAAACGCCTACTAATAACCTTGTGGAAACAAGGGACTTAAAACAATTAGTCTTGCAGACAAGAACAACAGGATGCAGACAGTACTAAACCTGGTTGTGACTGTTGTATTCAGTTCAGGCTGTGCTGCTCGTCTAATACCCTCTTTATGCTTCATAGAATAAACAAACCTTAATGATGCTTAAAAGTGCCAGAGCTTAAAAATGACACAAGTTTTTGTGTTGATCGCTTCCTACTTATTAAAGACATTCTGTCACATTTTTAGAGAACTGGGTTTCCTGCCACAAAGCTTTGATATTTATTAGCTCTAGAAGTGCTGGTAAATCTGTGCTGTGGGGCTCTGTCCAGGCTTTGCAAAGATAAAAAGTACATCGCAACACTTGGTGTTCTTGCTTATGCTTTTCAGAGAACATGGGCAGCCTTAAAAATTATAAATAAACATCATTTGCTGTAGTTTGTTGCCTTAAAGAAACTGTCAAAATGTCAATTACTAATCTTCACCCGGTACTTGAGGGAGTAAGTCATCCTTCACCTGAAGGTTTAGAATGGAGGAAAATGCACATGCTGTGCTGGGAACTGTCAGTGTCTTGGCATATGCGCTTATGGAATAAGTTTTTTAACTTTATAGTAGAGACTCAGATGAGCTCTTAGGCAGAAGCTCTTCCCTGTGAGGGTGCTGAGGCGCTGGCACAGGGTGCCCAGAGAAGCTGTGGCTGCCCCATCTCTGACAGTGTTCAAGGCCAGGCTGGATGGGGCTTGGAGCACCCTGCTCTAGAGGAAGGTGTCCCTGCCCGTGGCAGGGAGTTGGAAGTGGATGACCTTTAAGGTACTTTCCAAAACAAAACAGCCTGTGATTCTAGAACTTTAAGGGGGAAAGATGGTAATTTGGAATAAATTTCTGTTACTTCCTGTGCTGCAATCAAAAAGCTGATATGTCACAATGATGAAAATGTAAGAATGCACAGTAGTGACAGGGCTATTTGAATCACATAGTAGAGAGCATTTGCAAAGTTACAGTCAGTTATCACAGATGGTCCTTGTGCATAAAGGAGTCAGGAAATCCCAGATGTGTGGATTCTGCACACCTGCAGTTTTGGTCTGTACTGGCATGTAACTGTATACTTTTGGTTTTGTTTATGCTACCTTCAGAAGTAAAGCATAAAAGGAAAATAGGTTGCTCAGACAGACATTAACCTTGGGTTTCCTGTCTTGAAAACTCGTGGTCCAGTGAGTGGTAGAGAGGAAGGAACTTTGTGTGCACTTATGTACACAACAATCTCGAGTACTGAAATATGCCAGAGCTGAAGATGCTTTAGGATGTGGTATAAATTGAAAGTTTAAATGCTTTTTGTAAAACTGAGAGGAGAGCTGTATCTTGTTTTTTACTTATTATTAGACTGTTGTGTTAAATGACAGTGAATTACTATTTAATAATAAAATTCAAGTTTTCATTTCTTTCATTAAAGAGTCATTGTAGGTGGGCCCACAGGGAGCTGTATGGTATTGCTGCAGCTTCTAACAGGCACAGTCTGTCCAAAATTACTTGTTGCAGGATGTGGACCCTAAATGTTGCATGTTTTGGGTCCATTTTCTAAAGAAGTTATTCCCCTCATTTCAAATTGCACAAAGTTACCATATTTTGAATGAACTTAAAATTCTATCTTCATTAGTAGTTCGGTTTGGTTTCCCCTCCTGTTATAGAAGTAAATGAGTTTCCCATTTAAATTTTGCTTTCACTGTCTTTTCAAAAATATGTTTCAATACTTGACTAGGTACAATCTCTGTGCTCCCAGTTGTTTGTGTTTCATGAGACATTTCAAAACATTCCTGTGGCGAGGGAAGCTGCTTAATGCAGTAGCTCTGGCTGTAGCCTTGCATACTTTTAAAGAAAACATAGTTATAAATAACAGTAGAAAGAAAACTTTTCCTGTTCTTGTTTCCCTAGGAAGATGTTGATATTCCCAGTAGGCGAGCTCTCATTACTGGTGCTACAGGACTTCTTGGCAGAGCTGTGTTTAAAGAATTCAATGAAAATAATTGGAATGCAGTTGGCTGCGGATACAGGAGAGCTCAGCCCAGATTTGAACAGATAAATCTTCTGGACTCTGTTGCAGTTCATGACATTATCCATGATTTTCAGGTAAGTTCCTGGAGTGTGAAGTAGATGGTTAGGTTACATTTATACATCTAGTACTCAGTTGATAGTGCTTTTGTGATACTGAGTTTGTGTGGCTGTAGTGGGGCAATGCTTTGGTGAAAGATGTGTGGCTGCCTTTTCTGCCACATCTGAAGGTCAGTTTGCTCTGCAGATACAGACAGTTCTAAACTCTGCTGTCATCACCAGAGACAGGTAACAGACAGATACATTGGCACACTTGCATTGGTAGTTGAAAGAAAAAGATAACCATTAGTTATTGACAGAGTAATATGAAGCAGTTCTCTTGAAGAACACTTGAATACAACAGCAGTAACTCTTTGTCCAGTGTGCAATGCAGGAAGATGTTCAGGTTTTAAAATCTGACTTGCAAGAGGAACCTGAAACGCGTTGTGCAGGGTGCCATTCTATAAAATGGCTTTAAATATCTTATTATTGGTCTGCTTATGTCAAATAAGCCGTGTGGAAATGTCTTATCTAGAAATTTTGAGTACAGTTATGTGTGTGTGAGATACATGTTATTATAATATTTTACATTATTGTACAGAGTTAAAAAGCAAAAAAACCCAGCAACTTCAGTCTTGCTGTAACACTGAAGGCACTGAAGATCACAGCTGCAAAATTAATGATTTTTTTTTTGGCATCTAAAAGCAGCATGGTTCAGTTTTACTTCCTAAGGAAAGCATGCTTCTGAGCACACCATGCTTACAAATAATTCTACTGCTTTTCTTACTTCTCACAACTTAGTGAAATGCCTCTTTGCCTGAGGGAGTTCATGGCTAGAGCTAGGGTACAGCTGCAATCTCTTGATGATGTTTGTTGTTTCAAATTAGTCTTTAATTTCCAGCCTCATGTTATAGTGCACTGTGCTGCTGAGAGAAGGCCAGATGTTGTAGAAAATCAACCAGAAGCTGCTTCTCAGCTCAATGTGGCTGCTTCAGGGAACTTAGCAAAAGAGGCAGGTAAGGAGACCACCTAATGGATTTGGTTTCTTGTTAAAATGCTGCATTTATTTATACAGGGACATAAATAGGAGTAAGTTATTCCAAGTGCTAATGTCACTTTTGAAATCACTGTGCTGTCAACCTGTTTTCTGTAAGGGTAGCATGAGTATTGGTGTTGAGGATCAGTGAACAGACAAAGCAGCAGGAATGAGTGGGGCTAGAAGAAGATGAGGTCCTTCAGAGATTTGTTTGAAGGTTTATTGGGACTTCAGACAAGGCATGGATTAAAATAGACCATATAAACATTTTCTTCCTAGCTGGAGTTGGAGCATTTCTGATCTACATTAGTACAGACTACGTGTTTGATGGAACAAGTCCTCCTTATAAAGAGACTGACGTACCAAATCCCCTGAATTTATACGGTAAAACCAAACTGGAGGGTGAAAAGGTAGTCCTGGAAAATAATGAAGGTAAGAATATGCTCACATTTTGAATAGAGGCTTTCTATTTTTGTTTAGTTGTATATTAGCTTAGTAGACTCGTAAGTCAGTGGTAAAATTGCAAAACCATGGAAACAAAATTTAGAAAAGAATGTGATCAAGAGACGTTCTCCTTGCTTGTGAACCATTCCTATTGCTTGCAGGTCAACTAAAGCTTTCTTTCTTACTCGTTCTGATCATCAGTTGTGTTACTAGTCTCTGCTGATGGATGTTCACAAGCTGTGAATCAGTTACTCTAAGGGAAAGATAAAATACATCATCAGTGTATTGTAATAGCACAAGCTTTACCATGCTTTGTATACAGCTGCTGTTACTTAAGGAGATGCATTACAGTTGTTCTAAATGTACCTTTTCTTAAAGGGGAAAATGGACTTGTGATTCAGTAATAATGCACATAATATTAACATAGGCCTTTGTTGTAGGCTCTTGGTTTTCTTGCTGATCTCCTGGTTTGCTCTTCTGTGTAAGCCATCAGGCCATCCATTTTATTTTTAGCCATCTACCTCATCATGCACATCAGATTCCTGATTGTAGCACTTTCTAAAGAGTTAGTAACATATTTCTGGTTTTAAGCAGCTAAATATTTATTTATTTGTTATTTAAGTCTTTTTGTAATGAAAATTGGCATTCAAAATATACAAACATAATTTTAAAACTTCTACTTTATAAGGAGAAAAAAGCTTGTGACTGATCATGTTCCCTTGCATTTAAAACTCATTTCTTGTCTGAAACAGAGGTTTGGCTGTTTCTTTTTAGTATGCTGACAGTTTCCATTTACCGATTCTAAGGAAAGAAACACTTGTATTTTCTCAAAGAATTTGAAGAAAACAATGTCAGTGCACTTGCAGAAGAGGCTTCTAATATGTCACTATTATGTCAGTATTATAACTGTGATTCTCTTCTGCCTAACCAGAGAATGGAACAATTGATAAATTAGTGTGATGGTCTTTCGGTAAGTAAGTATACACTGTATTGGAAAATGATGGGCCCTAATATAGCTTTGTCATTACTGCTGAGAAATAGACTTTCTAAAAAACATTTTGATAGGAAAAGTCCTATTTAAGTAAAAATAGAAAGTTGTTCATCCCACCTCTTACCGAAATATCATCTCTGAATTTGATTGTGATGCTGTTTGCTCCCTCTTCTAGATTGATAATGAAGATAAGACTGCATCAAATTCAAGTATGTGTGACTATCTTGCCAGATCCCAGCCCCAACTCAGCACTTCAGTTGTGTTTCAAAACCTTTTGAGTATGATCTGTCAGGCAGTAGTGGGTTGCAGCAGTGGTATCATTAGCAGAGGGAATTTTGAGATGGTGCTGAGCAAGATGCTTGAAAATGTAAATTCTACTGTAGATACAAATGTAAATATGTTACATGTATTAAGGCTTCCAACCACTTATTTGCTAATATTTTATAGGTAGAATTCAGTTTATCAGATGCCTATAGTTGCGTGAAGAATTTCCATATCCATTTCTGTTGTATGGTGCAGGAAATCTCCACAAATAATTTGGGGGTTTGCTTATTAAATCAATTTTACTTTGATTAGGAAGGGACGCAAGTTATATTTAGTACTGATGCTTATAAAGCAATAAAGTTTCAGTGGATCATCAGAACCATTGGTAATGAAGCTAGTGCTCTTCAAGTCACAGACAGCTCTCTAGAACTGTGGTATTGTCTTTCTCAAATACTGAATACTTCTAAAGAGATTAAAAGTAAGAAAGAGCTTTCAACCAGTATTTAGGGAAAGGAAGAATATATTTGCTGAGCAACCAAACTGTTTTTAGAACAGCAGGAAATCCGTATCATACTGGGGTTTTTAATTGTATTTGTTTTTCTTATATAGGAACTTCCTTCTGTTTACTTTTCTTTGAGAATAATTTGTGTGTTAGCTTTTTCTTTTTGTCTTTCTGATGGCTATAGCATTTTATTACAAATCTGTAAGAATTGCAGTGATTTGTTGACCTCTCCTTCGAACTTCTGGACTGATTTTGTTTTGTTTTGTTTTTCTTCAAGCCAAAATATCTGTGTTACTTTTAATGCGTTTGTCATAGCCTTCTTGCATTTCCCCTCAGAGAAGCCTTTTGAGTCTTCGTGACTGAGGTAGACTAGTATGATGTGTTCCATCATAAAATATCCTTCTCTTTGCACTTGCTTGCTGTTAGTTTAATTTCTCAAATCACTGTCTTGAAATTGAATATTGTTCACTACCATATTCTGTGAACCTGTTCCTTATTTATCAAGCTCTTAATTTATGCTAAGGTTCATGTCTTTTTTCCTGGTAAATAATATCCTCCTTGATGCAGGCTTCTGCATGCTGGGCAAAAAGTCTATGTCTGTAATTGACACCTGAATATGATGCTTGGTGGGACTTTCTGTTCATGCTCTTACCCAGGGAGGAGGGGGAGTGCTGCAGGAACTGCATAGCTCAGTTGTTATCTTTGTAATCATTGTTCTAACCCAAACAGATCTTTTTTCTCTTGTGGTGTTAATAAAAGCTTGTTTTCTTTCTGGCAATAAACAGCAGAACTCAAAATAAGCTTATATGAACTCAGTGTTTATAAACTGTTTCAATTGATACAAATAAAAATGATATTCTGAGGGCAAATATATTAACTGCAATTTTTTTGTGATTTGTAGACGCTTAATATCACCAGCATATTTCTTAACACTTCCATAACACTTTTCAGGTTACGCTACAGCATTTATACTCATTCATAGCAATGTTACTACTTTTGAAATATTCTTTCTTTTAGGTGCTGCAGTACTTAGGATTCCTGTCTTGTATGGAGAGGTAGAAAGGCTGGAGGAAAGTGCTGTGACTGTTATGTTTGATAAAGTGCAGTTCAGTAATAAGTCTGCCAATATGGACCACTGGCAACAAAGATTTCCTACTAACGTCAAGGACGTAGCAAGTGTTTGCAGACAGCTGGCAGAGAAGAGAATGCTGGTAAGACTATAAAGAAACAAGCCTCTTTAAGGTAAAATAAATTTGAGTTCTTGGCTTTGTTTCAGAACAGCTGAGAACTGCCTATAACCTGCATTATTCATTGCATTTCTGGAATACCTGGGGGGCAGGAAGAACTAGCTGTAGTCTGCAGTATCCTTACATGACAGCATGTGGATACTTGAAATGAAAGTGGGGGAAGTGATGGGACAGAACCTTCTGCAAATTGTCATGTGTCTTCTAGTACGCAGGAGAGAAATGCAAATACTGACTTTCTGAAACAGGCCTTATACAAATTGCCATTTTGGACTAAAAAAAACCCATGGTGATTGAATGTAATTCTCAAAGATGCCCTTGTTTTTATTGTATTAAGAACACTGAAGTGGCAAAACCAAGCCACTGGACTTAGATACTTGATTGTGTTTATCCGTCACAGCATCTTCAGGTTACCATCTTTGCAAGATAACAAAATTGCCTTTATTTAGCTTGGTAAAAATTGGACCATGCATATATAGTAAATGTGATGCAATTGGTTTGTTTGAAAGGACTCGTATATGGTTTGCAGTTTCACATTCAGAATGGGTGATGCCTTTTGCATTTGTTTTTGGGTAAGTGACTAGTATAGAAGAGCCGACTTTCTCCTTCCCAGCTATTTGGCCTTGGTTGGTTGGCTGGCTCGCTCCTTTCCCTCCTGGTAATAATTCTACAGAATATAAGCTGCTTGTGAAAAGTCAGGCCAGATACATGTAACACCAGTACTCGGTCTCAGTCCCTAGCCAGGTGTTCTCAGAAAATGCTTGAGACGTTTCTAGAACGTGAGATGTTGTAACATGCCTTTAGGATAGGATTTGCTGGAAGATGTTCTGCAGAGCTCTTGCACTGAGGGCTATCTGTCTGCTGCTTTTCACCTGTGTGTTCTGTTTCTTTTTTAGGACCCATCAATAAGAGGCACGTTTCACTGGTCTGGCAATGAACAGATGACTAAGTATGAAATGGCATGTGCCATTGCAGATGCTTTCAACCTTCCCAGCAGCCACTTGAGACCGGTAAGTGATGTGTTGTTCAGCCTGTAGAAAGATGGATGTTTTATGGTTTCCAGTAGTGGGTCTTGCTAGCTATACAAACAAACTTGCTGTTCAGGGAGATTGTGTGAGTATGGCTAGCACAGTGGGTCTATTGCTGACGACCCAGTCAGTCAGTAACCAGTTCTGCGGTCTGTAGTATAACGATACTTCTGCAGAACAGGTCCCTGAGGCATGAGTAAGTCCATATTTTTTGTTGAATTTTTGTCCTTAAAGAAGCTTACGGATTGACAGAACATTAACTCAAAGGTAGGAATCTATAAGAACTTGTCAATGTCCAGATTTATTTCTGAATACATGCACTTAAGAACTTCAAATCATTTCTGCTTTGCTTAAAATGCCTGTCCTGCAGTTTTATTGACACTTAACAATAAGACTACTCTTAATGACTTACTGATAATGTTATAAGATTTTATGAGCAAGATTTTATTTATATCCAAAATAAATTCCAAAGATTCTCAATTAGTAAAGGCTGGAACTGAAGTGTACCTTGGAAGATGGAGAGAAAAAGAATGAATTATTCCTGCGCAGATCAATTTCCCTTCATGCATATTGATCAAGAAAAGGCTCTGTCAACATTTTAGAGGATTTTTAACCTTGTGATTATAGTAATAGGATGAAAATAGGAATAAAATGTAGAAAAACGTAAATGGTGAACAGTAATCAAGTGAGAGAAATTTACCTTGGGATACTTCAGGTCACTCTGCTTGACATGTCTTATGTTGAAATAAAGTTAACCGTAAAACAAACAAGCACGTACATGCACCCCCCCAAAAAACAAGACACAAAACAGTTTGAAGGGAGGAGGGAATGTGCGTGTATAGAAAGCTATGAAGGAAAATTTCTAAGTGAGCACATACAAGAATGTTTTTTGTCATCTCTCATTATGTGTTGGTGTGTTGGGGGGTTTCCTGTTTATTTTTTAGATTACTGATTGTCCAGTTGTGGGTGCTCTCCGTCCGAGGAACGCTCAGCTGGACTGCTCCAAGTTGGAGATGCTGGGGATAGGCCAGAGAACACCATTTCGAGCAGGGATCAAAGAATCTCTTTGGCCTTTCCTCATTGACAAGAGATGGAGGCAGACAGTCTTCCATTAGTTTGTAACTTTTTTAGTAAAAGTATGGTATGTGGCACTTTTTTAAAAGAAAAAAAACATAGTTTTGTATGAGTGTTCTTAAATTGTGACATTTATGAGTTTTCATTTAATCAGGTAAACAAACGGTCTTGCACTAGTGAAGTTGTTAGCCTAAAAAACGTTCAGTGACAAAAACTGAGCCTATTTGATGTCCTGGATCTATCTTTCCATTCGTACAAGTCTAAGTTAATATCTGTTCCTGGCAGATTATGGTTCTTGTCAATCAGTACCATTTGATGCTAAGAATGACTCAGCTCACTTGTAGACTTACTTTTGGCTGAAATCTGTGGTTGATGCTTAAGGTCTGTGCCATTGTTGTATATACCATTTCTCTTCATTAAAAGTTACCACCAACAATCTAAGGGTTTTGTTTTTAACTCCTGAAGGTGGCATTCTTCTGAAGTTAAACTGAAGTAAGAATTGTTCAATGTTCCTTTTGCTTCAGCTCTGATCAAACTGTTTTCTAAAAAAGTGAAACTTTATTTTTGCAATTTTCAAGTGGACTTTCTATGCTTGAACTATTTTCGGAATGTTCTGTAACTTGAATGCCCGCAGCTTCATATTTGTACAGTAAGTTGTATGCATTTGTTTTAATGGTGACATATAAAAGCTAAAAGCAGGTGGGAGGGTGGGGAACAAATAGTTTTGACCTGTTCTTTTGGGGGTTGGGGGATTTTTATTTGGGGGGGGTGGATTTTTTTGTATAAAAGCATGAACAATCTTCATCTTTCTCTTGTTTTTGTTTTTTGCTGTGTTTGGGATTGTTGAATCGGTGGAAGATGTTTGTTAGCACATGTGGCACGGAGAAGAAAGGTATTTAAGAATTTATAGCACTGCCGCTTCTTTGCACAGACTGTCAGATCTTGCACTGATGTAGCTTGTTCTGGAACAGCAAAGCATGTATAGTGAAGGTTTGCAGCATAATAATGTAACCACAATAGTCTCATTGTAAGCAAATCTTGAAGTCCAGTCATTAAAGTTGGACTCAGGAGCCAGGTAAAGTGGAGTAAGGTTCGCTTCCTTCTGAAGTTGTAGAATCAGCAATAGTCTGAGATTGCCAGAGGATTGATGGTAAAACAAGAAAAAGGTGCATTTGGGTGATTGTTTATTTTTCTGAGGTTGACATGAGGGAGAGGGGAAGATGTTCAGCTCAAGTGGGGAAAATGCCCCAGGTGGATGACAAAAAATAGACGAACTGAAGCTCTTCTAAAGGTCAGTTTTATGTTCAGTCATTTAATTTCCAACTGGCATATGCTAAGAGTTCATAATCCCGATTTGATTTTAGTTTGAAGTCCTGATATACACATGGTAACCTATCTCCAAAATGACAATAAATATATATTGACAGCATGAGAAACCGTTGTTGACTCTTTCTTTATCATCAGGGTTTGTTTCTCTGAATCAGAAATACTTGCAACTCTTCCAAGTTCTTCTTGAAATCTGTGTGCCCTTTTCAGTCATTCCTGCCCTGCCCCCCTTCCCTAGTTCAATGACCTATTTCCAGAGTTAGATTAGATTAGATCAGTGTTTCTCTCTCACTGTGCTGCTGCCTTGGGGATGTAATCAATGTACACAGGAAATAAAAATGAGCCTGAAACATCCTGGGCCTCAGTGCCCAATCAGGGCGGTTCTGAGCACATCCCCTCCACTTGAAAGCAGCTCAGGTTTTGTTAAATTTGACAGCATAATTTTTTTTAAAATCACAGTAAATTTAAAACTGATATGCAAAATTGGAGATGGTGATAAAAGCCACAAAAAGAGAACAGTGCAGGAGCCCTGAGGTGGGCAGTAGCCTTGCTGTTTCATTGTGTGACTTGTTCTTGTTTTTCTTTGGCACATATAATCAAAAGGGAGAGTATTTTGTTAAAATCAAGTAGCTAAATAATTCTTTAAGTGGTTCTTCTGAAAATTTCATTTCCATTTTAAAAATGTGGGAAAATACATGATAAAATACACAGTTGGAAAGCAGTGTATGCCCGTCTGGACCTTCAAAGCGAGTCCCATGATCTTAAGCGGCCAAACCCCTGGCTGTGGCACCAGTCCCATAGACATTCATTGATTGAGCAGATTTGACAGGCCTTTTCCAGCCCCTTCCTATAGTCCTCACACTGCTCCTGGCTCTATCTGTGGTTCCCACATGAAACAACAGCCATGGGTAATAGCGAGTGGCCTGTACAAGGCTCAGTCATCTGTCTGTGACATCCCTGATGTGAGCCCCCGGCTGGCAGCACAGCACATCAGGCCTGCAGATGGGTGCCTCTGCGCCTCTCGGAAGAGTCCCCTGCTGTTACCACCCACTGCCTGTTCCTAGCTGTAGTTGTTACACAGGGAGCAGGCTGGGCTGCTGTGCCCACCTCCAGCGTCTCTGCTGCTGACGGGTCCTTCATCATCACTCCGCAGAGCTGCAAAGCGGTTCTGCAAGGGCACCTCTAGCTTCAGGGAATGTCGCTTCCAACTGCGGGTCCTGGTGCTGCAAGCTTCCATTCCCCTGCATTGTTTCCCCTCCTCCCTTCTCTGTGTTCTGCTGGGGGAGGTTTTGGCTGTGGCTCCACTGCAGACTGTGCCTGGCACCAAGTGTCTATTTCCATGTCCTCCCTGATGGTTCGCAACTTGCACCAGCTCCTGCAGCTCAGCACCCGCTGCAGCAGGTCCTACCCCTGGGCACATGGGCTGCAGGCAGATCTGCTGCCTGTCCCTGCCCCAGGAGAAGGTCTGGGCATGTCCTGCAGCCCCAGGTCTGCCTTCAGCCTCCCCCTGGAGTGCTCTGTCTCTGTAGAGGCACTGTCCACGGCTGGGGTACATGGTGCAGACCCTCCCCAGAAGCTGTGGCCTTTGCTCTGCAACCAATGCCCACCGTTCTGCCTTAAGGGTCAGGTAGGATGATGGCCTGTGTAATGTCCCTCCTGTGAGCTGGGTTAGGGTTAGGCAAAACGTGTCCCTAAGACAAAGTGGATTGATACAGAATAGTTTGTAGCCAAAAAAGCAGATGCCAACAGAGGATGCAGGAATGATTGTGGGTGACTGCAAAGTTGAGTTAAGCAGCTGGTTCTTTTCTTAGGCCAGCAGATGTGAGCTAGGTTAAAATGCAGGTAAGAGGACAAAGCACCTCACAAAATTGGGGCATGTTAGCCCATGGAGCACATGAATGAGGCCAAGCAAAGAGGCAATGCCTTGCTGAAAGCAAGGGAACAGCCATGGAAAATTCATTGGCACTTCCAAAAATTGCAAACTCTGTGGACAACTGTTCATGGAAAGAAGCAGGGCAGCTTGAGGTGGCATGGGGGGCTCGTAAGGACACAGTCGACATCCAGGACTATACTAGCTTCTGGCTCTTAAGGTGGAAAGCTTAAGAGGCCACAATGGAGTGTCTGGACATATCACAGACAGCAAACCACCTTGGGTTATGGCACCTGTAGCTCAGGACGACTTTGTTCCCCAGTAGTAAGTGGCAGAGACTCCATGAGGATATTGAAACATACAACAAATGTCTCTAGAGCTTCTGACCCTGGGCACTCAGCATCAACCAGGATTGTTAGCTTAGGGTAGCATGGAAAATGCTAGAGATGCAAAGCTCTCGGCCTCTAGTGAGGAGGGGAAAATGACCATCATGCACATCTAGGTGTCTCCAGTATCGACTGAAGGAGGTTGAACCACAACGAAATGAGAGGACCTGAGCACGCATGGAAGAGAATGAACATGGAGTAAGCATGGATAAAGGTGATCTGTGGGGAAAGGGAGGGAATGGAGGAAACCTAAGGGTGTGGGGAGGGGAAGGGAACGAACTGAAGGGTACGAGGGGCTGCGCTGGACCTGCTACTGCAGCGAGTCCGTTCCTGCCGCCGATGCCCCCTCCCCCCCCCCGCACATACCGGGAATGCCGAAGGGTCCCGTGGGAGCCGGGGGGGGGCCCAGCTGCGGGTCGTGACCCCCCCCACTTCCGTTCCCACGGCCCTGGGACCCCCGTGCTGTGGTGATGGGGGGCAATGGGGGGTAATGGGGGGCAATGGGTGGCAATGGGGATATGGGGGGATATGGAGGACGGGTGATATGGGCACACGGTGGGACAAGGCGGGGACATGGGGACATGGGAGAATATAGGGCGATATGGGGAGATATGAGGCCATTGGGAACATGGGAATAGGGGAAGATATAGGGGGATATAAGGGGATATGGAGGACAGGGGGGATGTGGAGACATGGGCTGATCCTCCTTTGCTGCCAGTCCCCTCCTCAGGGGAGCAAACACCATTACTGTGGCTCCTTTGTTTCCCCACTAA
>JANHGB010052156.1:60726-72399 GCA_026283785.1 Coracopsis vasa | reverse complement strand
TTGTGTTAGACCTTAGGTACTGGACGGTTCTTATCTCAACCCATGGGAGTTACATTCTTTTGATTCTCCTTCCCATTCCTCCAGGAACAGGTGGAAGAAAAAGGTGGTGGTGGGGGAAGTGAGTGAGCGGCTGCGTGGTTCTGAGTTACCGGCTGGGCTTAAACCACGACAACTTCCACTGGAGGTGGAAGGCGCAACACAACAACTATAAAGTCAAAAGCAAGATAATTTTAGACCAAAAGCAGACTAATAAAATAATACAGCTTCAGGGGCATGTAAAGTAAAAACTGATCTTAAGCAAGAACTTTGACTGTCCATTTCGCATGCATTTCACTTTGTCAAGGTTTAGAGTTTTGTCTGGAAAAGACATTCATATTCCTTGATGTGAACCAGAGTCTGAGAAATCATTAAAGGCAACAGTAACAATACTGTTAGGCCTTGTCAAATGCAGCACAGCCTCTGTGAAATGGTTCTCTCTGAATGAACAGAGGTAAATAACAGTAATTGCTTTGTTAGATTGCATGCCAGAAATAAAGCCTTTTATACTCATGCGGCGTAAAAGTCAAAACCACGTCAGGAAGACTCAATTTCAGCAAACAGACTGTAATGAAATAATGCTGGTGGTTCTGCTAGCCAGAAGCTTACTCGGGCCTTTGAAATGGTAATGTCCTTCACTGTATAGCGGAAACCTAGTAAATACAGAATCTTGTTGCACAGAAATTGATATTCTTTGAACATATACATTTATTTTCCCTAACAGCTCTATTTCCAAGTGAGCTCTACTACATCCCTTCAGCCTCCCCTACTCCTATTTTGAAGGCTATCCACAAGGTAGCCAATGTTTGCTAATCCTAGGTCTTGACAAGATACTGACTCACAAGGAAGCTTTTCCCTTCCCCATCAGGCACATCTGTTTTCAAAATCTCACTCAAATGTCACCTTCTTGCACATGCAAAGAAAGCCTGAGTCATTTGTGTACCTATTGGAATAAGATCATCTGTCACCTTCTCCTTGCCATGCTCTCCTCTTCCAGAAAGCTTTTTTCCTTTCAGATTTAATAACAGGTGTTCGCAAGATCAGTCCATGGTTAAATCTTGGAAACAATACAGTTTTTTCATCACCGATTCATATCTGAAAGAAACTAGGCCACCATCAGACCACCATGATTTTTTTTGGCATTAAATTGGGCAGCATCCTAGACTGTAACATTTACAACTCTTTACCTATGCTTCCCCTGACACACTACATTGCTTAATGCAACAATCTTTCTACCCTAATAGACAGCTTGGCTCTTAAAAACAGAATCATAGAATAGTTTGGGTTGGAAAGATCATCAAGTTCCAACCCCCCTGCCACGGGCAGGGACACCTCACACTAAACCATGTCACCCAGTGCTCTGTCCAATCTGGCCTTGAACACTGCCAGGGATGGAGCATTCACCACTTCCTTGGGCAGCCTGTTCCAGTTCCTCACCACCCTCACAACAAAATACCAACAAAATCTCATGTAACTCTAAGGACCTGTGCTTCCTTTTTTGTGTGCACTATCTGCCATACTCCCAGCCTAATTAAAAACAATCAACCAACCAACAACAAAACCCACGACCTTATATTTCACTTGTTGCTTCAAGTGACTCCAAATGTTGTTTAGACTGTGCCACCATGACTCAGCAAGGTAAATGGTGTTCAGTCAGCTCTAACAAAAAGGTCAGAAGCAGGAAGGTTTGGAATTCAGTCTCAGAGCCAGATTCTGCTCTTAAACCTTTGAGAAACTCTGGGGGTTTTCAGAGGCTCCACTTTCTGCAAGCTGGCTGTGAGGGGGATGATTGCATTTGAGGACCAAAACGCCAAATAAGTCTGCAGGGTAGTTTATGTGATGGTACTGTACTAATCAACATCAGGAATAAAAGCAAAAGCCTCACAGGTCAGACTAGTTCCATCAGGCCTTCAAACACATTGCTGTGTTTCATAATCCCCCCTCTTCCATTTACTTTTCCAGACAAAATTATTCTAAGGAGGTCAAAGCCCACTACAGAGAACATCTGCATTCACCCATTCTGAGGCCAAACTGGAATGCAGATTGCATTGCATTTGCACAACATGAATGTTCGTTACATCTAAACCAAAGTGGGGTTCTAAGTCTGCTCACTTTGTACACCCAAAGCTCTTCCTGTGAAAGTTCCCCAAGTGCTGCCTGAGCAATTCACAGCGGATGGCTCTGCTACAGGCTGCAAACAGGACACATTGCACACAGCTGAGTATCACTGGCAGAAGAAAACCCTGTAAGTGTCAAGGGAAAATGCAAGGAAAAATGATATCTTTCCTCTGATCTCCATTTGAATGAAAGACGTGGAGGTTACACTTCAGATGAAGGAGCTAACTGTACTCAGGAAAGCTTTAATGAAACAGCTGACAGTAAGCTCTTGATAGGGACATTAATCAAAGAGACATTTTAGAGAGAGACATATAGGCCCATATGCTTATTTACTCACATTCATGAATTTGTTTACTTTGAGAAGGACAACCACTGGGAAACAGAGTGTTAGCATGAGATCTCATAGTCATACAAATGCAGATAAACATACAAATGACACAATGCTAGGGTTTTGCTGGGTTGTTTGTTTTGTTTTTTTTTTTTTTCCTTCTAACCTCCACTAGAGAACCCAGCACTTTCCCTCTTTCTACCTGAAACAGAAACATAAACTTCAACTCTTAGACAACTACAATGTCTTCAACAGTGTGAGACAACTGGCACAAGTGATTATTAGTAACAGTGAATCTTAGAAGCGTTCCAGTTCTGGTCCTGACCGACAGCCTATTCCACTGACTCCCTTTTGCTATCCAGAATGTTCCCTTCTGTTATTTCTGTCTGTTCCCAATCTTGTGATGTGATTAGAGTAGATGATTACGCTTACATAATAGTATCAAATTAATTTGCAGCAGAGCACAACAGCAGAGGAAATTGTTTCCAGTTCTGAAATCTCCCCCTCCCCAGTTTATTTCAGTGACATCAGGGGATTAAGGCAAAATGGGTCAGTAGAACACTGCTGGGAAAACATTGAAAACATCAGTCCTGACCTTGTAAACGAGAGTGAGAGAGATTGCAAACAAAGCAAGCCGTTTACTGTGTGCTCTGTAAAGAGCTATCAAGGTGAATCAGCTTCCTAAGCACGCATCCCTGGCTGACAGAGTGGGCAGGGAAAACCACACTGTACACAGCCTTTCAGTAGAGACAGGCATTTTGGAATACTTTTCCAAAATTGTGGAACACAGACTTAATTGGAGTTTTACTTGCTGCTAGAGAATGCCTTAATGCCAACAGTAATCAAAGTAGAGAGTTCCTGCAACTTTAAATCAAGGTGAGAGCACTGATTAACCCCAACACATCTATGAGACAAGAAGCCTAACAAACATCTCACTCCACTGTCATTCAGTAGCTCTGGAGGGTTCTCTTCTCACTTCCTGCACAAACAATATCCTGCTGCTGGGATGTTAGAGGGTTATAGCCACATCACTTCTAGCACTCAAGAGAGTCTTCTGATTGGTGTCTATGACTAGCAAATTTTTATTGATTGTTGGCTTGATACAGGAAAGCAACCATTAACCAGGTTTACCACACTGCACAGCTGGCACAGCTGGTTTGTGATCGCTGCTGTTTATGTACAATGCACCCACAAAATATTTACCTTCCCTTTGGAAAAACAGATGCTTCTTCAACAGCCACTCCTTAAAGATAGATAATAAAATCTGGGCCTGGGTCCAACTTCTCAGAAATATCCAAATGACTTCTTCCAACGCAGACACCTACTTTCCATCCTAAATATTTTAATGGAATTACATTAACATAACTTCTTCTGGCTTAAAAACAGCTTCAGTTTTACACCTTGACATGCCATAGCAGCAACCTTTGTGCTTTGCCAGCTCCATAAGCTGAGGTAAGCACAATAACTAGGAGTGGTGTGCATTTGCATGCCACTGTTGCAGGCTCTACCAAGACAATGACACTTCCTGCATCGTGAAAAAGGCAGTATTTTAAAATGTTCACATTTTGCCATGACAAGTAAATCTAGGCCTAATACCATTAGCTAGGTAAGTTCTTCCTTGTGCTGTATTACCAACTCCATTGTATATTTATCCTTATATTAGATGTACAACGTTAAGCATGCAGATTTCCAATGTCACTAAATTCAGCCTCCTCCAATATGGGTATGGTCATACATACGTTCAGCTCTCCAAATAATTCAGCATGGCTGGAAGCTGTCTGGTATGGCACCAACTCACTGTATTTGACCAAGAGTGCAGCATCACAGTATGTTGACGCATTTAGTCTCTTCCTACACCAAGGTAAAAAGACAGGCTTTTTCTTGTTTCTAGGGCATATGAAGCGACATAAACTCTCCACATAAAAATTTTGTCAGTGATCACAGTGAAAAATGATGAAGATCACACAAAGGCCAGGACTACTCAGTTCTTTCCTCAAGTGTCGTAAACACAACATAAGGTAGTCATGCTGGAAGGATAATTTAAACCTACTTTTCCTGCTCCTTCCTGGTTGTTTTTCTTCTCTATCAACATTATAATGCTTTGATGAAATGCAAGTATGAATGCAGACATACTGTAATTTGTTGTGCTTTGCCTTTCCCCATGTCTATAATTTCTACATAACTAAGACAACTTGTTAGTACTAAGCTGATTTACACATTATAAGAAACACATTACTTTGTTCCTTTAACCATATAATCACAAAACTTGCCCATCGTGTTACTGTGCTACAGAACTGTAACCTGTGGTCACCTTTATTAGATGTTCAGTCTGCTTGCAGATATTTATATTGCATATGTTAAGGACAAAACACTAAACAGTAGAAACTTTGGATATCCCAATACTGACTCCCTCAAGACCACAAATACTATTTTACGCTGCTCTCTAGACACAAGGTACATGCAAAAAACAATAGCAGCCAAAGGATAGTGCGGAAAACAAAAGCAAAAGCAAAACCAAAACCAGCAAAACACGAAAACCAAACAGCAAACAAAATGAGGAGACGTACTTTAGCTTTCCTAATAGGTCTGACTGCTTGCTAGTTTTCTATCATTAACACTGCCCTAAAGACAATCCTCTTACATAATTTCTCCATATAAAATGAAATGGACTTTATGGAGGAGAGTGGAGGAGGGATTGCAATATTCACAAACTGCCTAAATCAATAAAGTCTTCAATGCTGTCAATGAAGTATTCACATCTGAAACACAGCCAAGATGCTACCTAGACTGATCTGTCACCAAGGTTTTCTTAACAGAACATGTTATTTTTTCATGCCTGTACTGTTGGATGTCTACCCAGTGCCAAATGACTAATTCAGAAAGATAGACAAAAGTCTATAAATTTTCTCTCTGCCCCTGCTTGGACATCCTGCAATCAAAGTACCAAAAACTGTGAGTCAGACTGAAGAATCCTCTACGAAATTAGTGAGTTTCTTGATATGGAACAATTTCATATGTCACATTCCTCCCATACACTAATTAAACACTTTTACTTTTTCAACATCAAGATGACATTACACTGCAGTCTTTCAATCCTCACACCACTACAACTAATGCTACTAGTAAGAAGCCTTTATCCAAGTCTACCCTAGTGTCAAACCTGATGCTATCTCTAGTAATTTACACAGTACTACAAAAGGGAGCTCCCCTTCCTCCCCAAATCTGTAGCTGTTGCTATTCCCATGGATATGTCACGAACACTCTTTGCAGCATTAAATATCATTCAAGTTCACAGACTAAACTTAGTAATTGCCTTGAAATCCTAAATCAAAACTCTGGGGTTTTTTTTTTCAGGGCTCTGACAGATACAGAGGTAGATTCAAACAGCAAGTATCTGCATTACATTGTCCCGTTCTTCCTGCAAAGATTATGGAAATTTAGGCAGGGATACCTAATCTACTCATAGATCAGTTCCCAAAATGCCGTATTTCTCAGCTTAGTATGAAACTATAAATTGAAAACTAGACTCTATCTTCTTTGGTAGGTTAGGCTGATCCAGCTGGTCCAGCAGTGGACCAGACTGTGACTTGTCTGGGCAGTGGGCAGCAGGCAGTGGTAATACCTCAAACAATCCTGTTCAAACTGCTGCAGTTGATCTGCCAAAGCTCTCAATCTGAAAGCTTTCCTACGCCAAATATTAAGGATTCGTAACACTTGGTGTTCACAGTATTGACTACAGCTGGCTGATACTGATGCGGTCAAGTAGTAAGAAGCTTTCATAACTCATTTCTTTGTATGTAAAGCCTGTACAGTCTCATCTATGATAACAGCCATGACATCTGACAAACAGCTGCTGAAGATAAAAAACAAGAAATGAGGTGGAAAGGCCATTTTTGGATGGCTATCCATATTGCTTCATCATGGACTGAGGAGTTAGTTCTAGTAGCTGTAAGGACAATTTTAGAAATAGACATCTACCACTGCAGAGCACTACCACTTTTGTCACACACTTAAAACCTCCCTATTGTTTCACACCACAAACGGAAGCCAGATGTAACCATTTTAGTCTGGCTTAACTAAAACGCCAGAGATTTCACCAAGGTACTTTGAGCAATATTTCTATCAGGCTTGCATTCAAGACTTTAACTCTTTACAGACACTCCAGCCTGCATCTAGTGGTCAGCTCCTTGGTAGTAACAACTACAACACTGTATATTTACTCTTTCTGATGTATAAGATGATGACAATGCTGTGTTCTGGCCTCACTCATTTTGAATTTCTATATAGGAAAAATTCCGGACACAGATTCCTATGTATTTAAGATGGAGGATAGTATTAGAAGGTGACAGCTGAGGGCACTGTGCTGTAATATGCAATTTATGTCTTGAATGTTTTCTTAAGTCATCAGAAACTAATGCAGAAATCATAAAACTTATCCCAGTACTTCCACCATTTGAAAGCATTTTATCAAGTATCAGAGACAGCACCAAAAGTAACATGAGATTGGTGTAATTTGAACAGCTGACTGAAAGAAGCAGAGCTTTTATAAACCAACTACTGACATGCCTCAATCTTCATACTACTCAAACTTCTTTTGACTACAGTACGGCTAAGGATTGTGCACAATAAAAGACATCCCAAAAGAGATTATAATTTTATTAGACTTGTGATTTTAGGAACCTTTTTAACTGAAATAAAGCACAGGTACATTATAAACTAGCTGCTCAGGAACTAACCCATTCACAGGATTTGCTCCCATACAGTAAAGACACACAAGACAAATCCCTATCGACTTATATCGGGGCTTGCGTGAGCAGACAGGCAACACAGATCCTCTAATATGTACATGTACTTACCAGTGCAAGGAACCATGTATTTATTCCCTCAGACAGCAGGAGCCAAATGAATCTAATGAATGTCATTTTATCTGATGCTTCTGCTGTTTATAATAATAAGCCTACTTCATTCCTTAGTCTCTGCATTTTCTGTAGCAGCTGACCCAAGATTATGTCCAAAAAGAAAACATTAAAGTGTTATAAAGCATGGCTATTTCTTCTCTCTCTGCGAGGCATGGTCTAAGGAGTTCAGAAAATTACATTCAAGATGCTGTTTTGCCAATTAGAATTGTCACTACCTGATTCTTGAAGGACACAGCCATGCCTAACTGTGTGTGCAGGCATTGCATTAAGTTGTGGTGTCAGCTTCTTGTCTTTTAAGCATTTAAACCTTCAAAGAGTCAAAGAATGGCGTAGAAATATACAGCTTGTAACAAGTAATCCACGGCCACGGAGGTGGTAGCAGCCATTTTAATGCATCTGGTTTTGAGTGAAACCTGACTTTTATTTGAGTTTCTGGATGAGAGAACCTGAACAGTTCTCTCCTGCATTTACCCATTTTTTCAAAACCTATGTTGTAACACTGGACAACTAACCTAGAAATCCAAAAAGTTTAGGACTGATCGCAGAGTTTGAAGATTGTTGACACAGATTCAGAAATATCTGTGGAGGCACGGTGAAACAAAAGTAAAAGATCATCTTTTACAGCATAGTCTGCATCCATAAACTTACTCTTTTCTTTATAAGATCTAATGCGGTAGTTTTCTACTGAAACAGATAAACCTAGAAACTAGAAAACTAGAGCTCACTTCTCATGCAAAGGAGTGAGAACTTCAGTTAAGTAGCCATGAGACTCCCAACCAGCTGATGTTTCAGGAGGACCAACAGAATATGAAGCCTATTCCCACACCTGTACCAGCAGAGCACTTTGTCCTCCTCCGTTTTTACACCGTAGTTCAGCAGAACATCAGGGTTACTTAACCATCTCCTTGGAGCCTAAACATTAATTCTGTTGTGGCTATGAGATTTCTACTCCGCTGCTTATGCGATTTGGAGAGGCGGAAAGAAGAAAGTGCATGAACCAACCACATGTGCTCTTCATGGCTGCTATGTAAAACTCAGCCCTTAGGAGATCAGTGTAAGAGTGAATTCAGCATAGTAGGGAAGTAGAAATACTATGGGAATCTCATAAAAACAGAGATCATGTTCTGGTTCTTCCAGCACCTCGTGGTTGACAAATACGGCAATATCCCACATAAGACTCTGGAACTCAGAACCATCCCAGTTTTTGTTAAGGAAATAAAACACTTAATAAACTGTGATCAGGTAATAAAAATAAACAGGCATTTAGAAAAATGACTCAGTCTGCTAAAGTGTTGCCAATTCTTTTGAACAGCAGCAGTACTGTTGCTGTAATGTGACAGCAGTGGCAATCTGTAAGTTAACACTGACTTTGCCCTTCCAGGCAGGCTGAGTCACTCCTGCTCATCAGACAGAAATGACTTTACACCCTGTAACATCAGAGCCCAGACTCCACCTGTGTCTCCTTTCTCTTAAGCCTATTTTTCACTTCCTACCTGCTTCTGATGGTGGTACTGCTCTCCCAGCAGGCTTTGTACACCGCTCCCAATGCGACTGGCATGTTATTAATGAAGAGGTGGCTCATGTCTCTCATTGCGCTTCCACTGAGTGAAAGCACCTCAGAACTAATTTAGCTTTCACTCACAGGGGAAGATAGAAGATACAGTACTCCACCAAGAAGTTCACTATTCTGCTGCCTTTAGCAATAAAATTCTCTTCTTTTTTGTTTTAACATTAATAAGATGAGAGAATAGAGTATTTCCAAAAGAAATTAAGAAATGCAGAAGATAGATGCAAGTGCAGAGGCTCCCTGTGAGTAACCGCCAAGCCAAATTCAAAGAGATAACACGCATACTGGAACAGATGTACAGGGTGGAGAAGAACTCCACAGGCAAACAAGCAGTAATAAAGCCTGCGCCTAGTGCGCAGTAAAGCAGGCCTCTCAACCACTTCAACTTGCTTCCCTGTTTGTGAGAGTTCTCTGTGGCAACAAATGCAGAACTCCTCTGAAATTAAGGACTATGGAAATAATTTTGCTCCCCAGGCTGAGAAGGTCAAACAGATTCAGAAAGTACTTCATATCCATCACTGTAAGAATAGAAACCTAATTAGAGACCAGACTTCACTGGCTAAAAGAGCTCAAACTCACTTAAAGCTATCGTCTGAAGCGTATGCTTAAAAGACTTTCCCCCGATTATTAATTCATTTTCTTCTAATGCATACAGGGAGAGTCATTCACTGAAATGAACCACCTCTTGACTTCCAACCACATTGTATTTTGCCTGCATCACTGTTACACTTTCTCCTTTTTCTATTATATCTCCTATTTTTCTATTTGATGTCTTTAAAGCAGGATATTTTACATTTTATATTCTTACACTTCAATTTAACAATTTACATTTTATGCTTACAATTTTATATTTTACTAATGGAGCAGCAGTAATACAGTGAACTACCAGAACCACAAGGCAGCTTGTGTTGTACTCGTGATAGGAGCAGGTTACACGCAAAGGTACCAACAGGGTCTCTTCTGCCACAGGATCAAAGACATCAAGAAAGGGGATAATGAAAGATTTCTCTTGCCACATGCATTTAAAGATTTTCTAGCTATATGCCAATGAATAGCGTATTGGAATTGTCAGTTAATCATTAAATAGATGGAATTGGATCAATGTCAAACCTCATTTAAGGACCATGCATGTTTGCCTTGCATACAATGTATTACCAATCTTAATGGGTATTTTCCTATCCCTTCATATTTGAATAAATTTAATACTCAGTAAAGAGTACAGAAGACTAATAATTAACTTAATTTGGGCAGGCACGCTTTAAACTTTCTGCGCCATGGCTGCAGCAAAAGGGGTGAACATTTCTTAAATGGCAAGAATAGAACGAGGATGAAACTAAAAGGACTTTACCTTTCACTTCACCCCCTGTTCGAACAACTGCAAACCTAAGTTTACAAGCCCAACTATTTTGTGGTAATATTTTGGTTAGTGTTCACCTTAAGCTTGTGCATTCTTAATTTCTTACTCTGCACTAAACACTAAAGATAAACATCAAAGAAGATTAGATCACTATTCCTCATGCTAGTGATCAATGCTGGGTAGGGAATCCAAGTTTAAATTTTTTTCTACCCCAAAATGACCTGCATCCATAAAACTAATCAAACATCAAAAGCTGGAGAGCAGTTACACAATCAGATTGGTTTTTGCAAGTTAAACATGTTTTTGTAGTTTTGCTATCGTTATCACTTATGAATGTATCAATCCCTCTTTTTATTATGCAGTTATTGCTAGAGAGTATTATTATTATTATACAAACTACTTTGGAGACTTTGACCATGTTACTTACTTGTGACATTAAAGTTCAAAATTTAATCCTAATTTAGCTATGATGGCTTGATCAGGTCAGTGCCTGTAGACATATGTACATATACATATGCCCACATCAACAACCCCAGACCACAGATATTAGAACTTTGAATGCAAGCCACACTGAGATGTCTCACTATCATTTCAAAAGGCTTCCTACTGTTATACTGAAATGCCCAGATAGGTAGACTGCTGTGAAATATGTAGGTGATGCCTGCTGACTGGTTTTCAGATGACAAGGAGCATTTGAAAGCATCAAAGATTCCTGTGTGGATGTGTGTACATTAATCCCTCCCTTTGTGATATCTAGACTTGACTATTGTAACACGTTGTTTAATAGATTGCAAGACTCTGCTCCTCACAGACTGAACCCTATTCAGAAATGTCAGTGCTCCCACCAGGCTTCTTACTGATTTTAGATATTCTGAACTTAACATGACGGTTGCTGAGAGATTGCATTGTTTGAAGTCCGAGTTTACATCTCGCTTTCAATCTGTTGTCCTCTCTGTTTCACTATTGGTAAGACTAGAACTGAAGTGCTAAATGCTCCCCAGATACGAAACCTGTAATGAAGAAAGGGTAGGGCTTTGGATACAGTGCCTCTTTAAAGCCTCTTGAAAATGTAGTTTAACTTAAATTTGCTTTAATAAGAAGCAATCATGTTTTCAATTTCATTCTTCACTATGGTATTTCAACAAGTGGCATAAAGTCTAATGTGTGCTTATTGACCTTACTGAGCTTGCTGCTTTCAGATAATAAGAGAAGACATTTGTACACTAAGCAGAGGAGTGCAGACAGAATAGCCACAGAAAACCTCAGCTCTGCTTCATTCTGACTGATGAGCATTTCCCAGTTTCTATGCTGTTCTCCATACTTTTCAGCACCTTTCCGAAGTAAAATG
>JANHGB010052156.1:32577-60626 GCA_026283785.1 Coracopsis vasa | reverse complement strand
GTAGGGCTTCGGATACAGTGCCTCTTTAAAGCCTCTTGAAAATGTAGTTTAACTTAAGTTTGCTTTAATAAGAAGCAAATCATGTTTTTAACTTCATTCTTCATTATGGTATTTCAACAAGTGGCATAAAGTCAAACGTGTGCTTATTGACCTCACTGAGCTTGCTGCTTTCAGATAACAAGAGAAGACATTTGTACACTGAGCAGAGGAGTGCAGAGAGAATAGCCACAGAAAACCTAAACTGTGCTTCATTGTGAATGATGAGTAGTTCTGAATTCCTATGCTGTGCTGCATACTTTTACAGCACCTTTCGGAAGCAAAAGGTTGTCTGAAATGATGGGTTCATAATATGCTCACCTAATATGTAGAAATGAGGTCTGTGACATCTGGAAAGCTAGCACTTACACAGTGTATACAGTGCTGTGCTACTTCACCATATAGCCTCCCACAGTACTGAGGATCATATTGAAGAAAGTATCTTTAATATATATATACATATTCATAAAAAAACCAATGTAAAATCCCAAGCACAATTTAATTAAATAAGCATTTTAAGTTAGTTTTTTTAAGTTGCTAACAAATATGCTCAGGTTCAATGTATATTTTCATATCTTCTTCAGGACTTGCAGTGCAGCTCTCACAGAGATTAGTCACTGCCCTCTTTATTTGAAAACAACTTCTAGCTCTTCTTTAAATCCCTTCTGGTTCTTCCATACAGTCAGCATAATAATTTTCCACTGACAGGACTTGCCAAACTTCCCCTATATCTATTTCCATTTCCCTTCATTTTTCTTGCTTTCATTTTTTTCCTGTGTATGCTGACTCCCTAGTTCCTCTTCTACTAAATTATGCTCTATTATTTCCACAGCCTGAAGAACTCACAGCTGAAGCATTATTTCTAACCTTATTTTGTATTCCTAGCATGTCCTATAATCTGTTTTGAGTGTTATTTGCAGCCAAGATGCTGACACAGCATCAATTTTGTTTTCATGGTTTGACTGGGTGGAAGTGTGCCTTACTACAGGCACTGGGATAAAAACAGTCAGCTATCTAACACCAACACAAACACATTTAGAATGAACCTTATTTTTTCCAGGCTGCGTGTTATTGTTTCTAAGTGGTAACTGCAAAGCCTCAGCCCATCTTAGAAAGGAAGGGAAATAACCCCAATAATTTGAAATGGTATTTTTGTTGTATATTCTCTTTCCTCCTCTCCCCATTTTAGTATGTCAGTTCTTTCCCAGAGAATAAACATTCATACCTGATCCACATCAAAAACTACTGTAAGGCACCAGGTCGAGAGGGTCCCCAAAAGCTTTTCTGACAAGTAAAGAAAAATACGCTTTCTTTTTCTCAGAGACTGGCTCATTTCCATGAAGGTTCCTTGTTGTGCGTCCTTAAATACCCAAGATATCCACACTTCTGTCTTTAAGCCACACAGTTGTCCCCTTTTTCATGTGAAACTATGCTTTATGAATGCACTTAAATCTAAAATGCTATTTCCAAGCCTTTCTGAAGCTTTAGGGGAGGTCTGGAATGCAAACCACAATCCCATTTTACAAAAAGGCCCTTTAATAGCCAAACCAACCTCTTTAACACTTTGAAGAAAGAAAGAAAGCACAGTGAAATACTAACGTCCTTACCTCTGATAACCTGAACTCTCCATTTATTATGAAAGTCTAATGAAGTTATTAAGAAAGACTAATCTTTATACTTTACTTTCAACACTGCTTTGTGCGTTAGTAGTAAAAAAAATCTGCAAAATCATCCTGCTTATTTTATTTGATGTATAGATTGTAAAAATAAAGTCACTACCAATCATGCAAATTCAATGCGTTAGAAAAACAGCCATGAAGAAAGGGATTCTTACTATAGCTTGTAAATAAGCATCATGTAAACTGGCATTAACATTTATAATTAAGAAAAAGGAAACACAATTACAGAGGAGCCAAAACCTGAATAAGTATAGGGTTTAACACATTGCAATATAGCCTATGCCCAAAGATGTATCGCTTTCAAAACAATTCACTAATAAAGGTACTGGAAAGCATCAGAAAAAAGAGATAACTGTGGGATGCACATCATCACTGCCTCAAAGGAAAAGTCTTTTTCTCTCTCTGTTTAAACCAGAGAGGAGGTTGCATGAATACTAAAGAAGAATAAAGTTAGGTTTTCTAAGCTTCCTGACTTTTCAGCCTGGCATCGTGCAAGAGAGGTCACTAAATGACAAAGAAGAGCTAGCAGTGTCCTCAGAGCAGTTCGGTTGTTCTGTAGCCAGTACAAACCTGCTACAAACCTCAGGACAAGTAACTCTGCAGGACACCCCCTCATCCCTTACTGGGTGTTGGCCATTTCAAACCTGCAGCCCAGCTGCCTCTTCAACCAATGATGAGATACAGGGACCCTCAGAGAGTGCTTCAGACCTTGGGTATACCTGAGAGTGAATCCTGGCATAAAATGAGCACCATTTGTGACTCCTCCTTAAACGATGGAGCTGGGGGTAGGAGGAGGGGAGAAATTCAGAAAAACTGAGAAAAAGAGCATGAAAGACAGTCTTACACAACTACAGCTGTTACAGATTTCAGGCTCGCAGCTTTGCATTTGGGAACAGCTATATTTGAGCAGCATAAATAACACTTATAATTAAGAGGCATCTTTCTTGGATCAATACAATTTTCTGTGTTTATTTTCCTTTATTTTTTTGTAGCAGAGTGATGTTTTTCAAACTGCTTCAATACTTCTATTTAATGCCAAACCCAAGAAAGGATGGGTAGGCATAATCTGACAAACCCTGCTGTACTTCAAATCCTTCTTCTCCAGCACGTATCCCAGTTCAATTTCAGTTTTAACTAGAGGGTAGAAAAATTCAGATTTAAAATTGAAACACACTCAGCTTACCTGTACTTATGAAAAGAGGAGCTAGAAAAAAAGAGGTTAACACTCAGCTGGGAGTACTCAGTTCAGTTCACCCAGACTGAATTCTCAAAGTTATGCCTAATTATCTTGGTCTTTAAAAACCTGTTTTATGACCCATTTTAGCTATGCTGGTTTCAGTGCTACCACAAATGTTTACCGATGTTGATGGTCTTCTGGTGTTTTTCCCAATTCACATTAATGGGGTCCAATTCATCCAGGGGGTCTGGTCCTCTAACACTAACCACAGCCACGAAGCCCCATTAACTCGACCAAACTATACCTTCTATAGCTGGGACGCACCCTTCTTTTCATGTGTCGTTTGTTTTCTGTTGGCTCTGCCTTCTCTGACTCACTGCTGGCTATACTGTCATATAATCCCACACACTCACTCTCTGCAGCTTCAACATCAATAATCTGTCCATTACCATGTTGTATCTATTTTTTGCCTTAGCAAAACACTGATTTCTATCTGACGCTCCCAAGCAGAACACCACACCTGCTCTTCAGCATAAGCCAATTCCAGGTGGTATTTCCAACGCTCTAAAAAAACCACCCCTTGTGCAGGATTGCTCCGTCACTTCATTCCCCTCTTCTTTGGATTGACTGCTTTATTCTCACTATAAAATTTATATTCCAAACCCAATCTTTGCTCTCTCCTGCATACTCAGCCAATTTTTCCACCCTAAAGAAGTAGAGCCATCATTTCTGTATCCCTCAGATTATACCCTCATCTTTCACCTCTATTGTATTCTCTGCTGAATTAAAACATCCAGTCTTTGGAACCCCTGTACCTGTTAGTCTGCTCTGCATACCGCAGAATGAATGCCTTCTCCTTTCTACCCTTTCTCAGGAACTTCCCCAACTGGTCAAAAAGAGTGCAACCCTTTTTTGTAATCCTCTACCCTGTTGTACAGGAACAGACAACACCTTGGGAATACAGGTATTCCACAATTATTTGAAATATGCTTTACTGTTAAAGGAGGAAGAAAGGAACTGGGAGCTTTTGAAAAACTGCATCTTAGATTTACTCCCTCCCTTTGTCTGACATTGAGCTCCACAGCACACCCTTAGTGGCACCACTGCTATTTTCACATCCCTGTTCAGGGCACTGCATGAAAAATTGCCTGGGAATCTTTGGGTGCTATTGAAACATATGTGTTAAACAATACACTGCATAACATTGCCTTGTTAGCATTCACTTCTTTTTCCCTTCCCCCAGCACATGTATACCCAGCCCAGCAAACACTGCACAGTTCTAGGGGAGATACCCCTCAGGGTAGTGCACTGTGTGCTATTTATTGTATTATACTCTGTAACTTATTTGGCTAGTTATGGTATATGGTAGATATGAACATGACCAGCACAAAATCATCTTCTGCTCTTTATTGTCTCATCTGTCACAGGAAGAAAACAAACCAGATGCAAACAAACCCCTAGAATTTATGTCAAAGCAAGAATGGATCAATGGGTCAAAGCCAAAACAGTCCCAAGAGGAAAGCAAGAGTCTCTTTTCCTGTTAATGAACAGTCTGTTGTTGCAAACTCACGTAGGCTTTAATTTAATAAACACAAACGGATGAATGTGCTTACAGGATGTCATCCCCTTCAGGCTTGAAATCACTGACATGGAAGAATTGTCACACTTCAGTGAATTGAGTGCTACTCCCAACCCTTTGAAACCTTATTCACTGTGGCAACACAGACATGAAAAATGAAATTCAATTTTATAACTAATTCCTGTGCCTTTGCTGAGCTCGATTCTTTAGCACTGGAATGTGGATTTAAAAAGTTACGTCCTGGTTTACCTGAATTAATGATAAATTGACTCAGTTTGGAAAAGAAAAAATAAAAAATGCGCAGCTTGAACACAGAGTTTTCATAAATTAAAAAACAAAATCAAAAACCAAGCAATAAATTACATTTGGAGCTCACTTGACCTCAATGAAGGTGGACTTATTTTCTGAGTACCCTAATGTCAATAAGCTCCAGGCCCCCACATAAAGCTTATTGCAAGTTTGGACATATTTATTTCATAAATACTCTTTGTTGCAGTGAGAGGCTAAAACTTGCCATATACAACGAGTATTATACAGAGCAGGGTTTTAATCCATCTGGAAAACAAGTGGCCATCACCAAAACTCAAACCCCATGCAGTAAAATCTGTATAAAACAGAAACTCCACAACTGTTTGTCCATTGCTGCACAGACTGGCAGGGGTTAACAATCCTGTAAAAACTACTTTCCTTTGCTAGGCAGACAGACACTTCCCTAGAAACATAGGGAATACAGGCAGAGCGCAAATACCGTGTGCTCTTTTGAACTAGTTCACAGAAGCAGAATTCAAACTGCAATCTCATGTGCACAGAACACACAACTATACCACAAAGCCCTAACTGGCATTACTTAAGGTACTATTAAAATGGCTTCAGCAATATTAAAACAGGAACAGTTTAACACAGTCTAACAGAAGCACGCATGGAGTGTCACACAAGCACACATGGAGTGTCACATCACTCATACACATTCTTGAATTTGAGTTCAGAAATAGAAAGTGACTTAAATTTAATCCAAGAGTCAATATACACTTCTGTTGTGGAGACTCTATTGACACAGAGCTCAAGTATGGCCTCCAGCAAGGAGTGCCTAACACCAATGTGCACATTGCACCGCAAAGCTGTATTGATGGAAATCACAGGGGTTGGTTCCTGCAGTACAAAACAATTTTCCAGGAGTGCATTTTGTGGGAACAAATGTAATCCAGAGATCAATCCAGATTTCTCAAGGATTGTTTCTTTAATCTCTTTTACAGCTTGACTAATACCAGCTTGTTAACTTAGGCATGTCTCAAAGTTTCTGTAACAGACAGGATTATGCTCCATGGGTGGTTTGGTTTTGTTTCGGGGAGGGTTGGTTGGTTGTTTTTTTTCTTCCGGGAAAGCCTTTTCACAGCGCAACCAGAAAAGCTACACTTTCCCAAACACAACAAACTCTCCCTCCATTTCTTTGTCCTTTGTTAGATGCAATGGATATAACTGGATGTAACAAACCTCATTCAAACCATGCTTTTTTTAAACTGCATGGACACCTTTGTCCAAGTACTAATTATAAAACGGATCTGTGACCTTGCAAAACTTGATCTAATGTAGCAAAGCTGGTAGTACAGAGTCACCTAACTGCAGATGAGCTGTGGGAACACATCACTTTTAGGAGTCCCAAAGCTGTCTATAGTGGGTCTGCAGATATCTCAGAAATGTGGTATTCTGCAATGCTAACACAGGAGTGAGGAGATTTCCTTAAAGTTGACTACAAGCAGGAAAAACTCCTAAAAGTGATGTGTTCACAGCTCGCAAGCCTCTGGAAAAGTAGAGAAATTACTACAAGTTTGCATTCATGAAAACAGGACTTTTTTTTCCCCGCATAAGTTCTAAGCTGCATGTTCAGCTGAGAGTGACAACAACCCCCCCAAAAACCACAGCCGTATTACTGAACTTGGACCCCTCATGCTCCTGTTTCTGCATTACTGGCATCTGTCCAAGCTTCAAGCTGGAGAACCAGAGAAGGCCATACTAAAGGTTGTTTACAAGCTTTAGTATCTGTGTATCTGTATTTAGTACTGTGAATCAGAGAAGGTGGTACTGGAAAGCTGATGATAAAGCCTGTGCTTTTAAGTATTAAGGTTTTGGCTTGCAGATCCAATCTCAGATCAGCATCCAAATACTCCGGAGCTTATCCTAACTGAACCCAGAACCTGTATCTTGTCCTGCAGCTTCTGGTGCCTCCTTGGTGTTCTAAGACACCAAATCCCCAGGTGAAATGAAAAGGACAAAAGGATATTTTTGAATTAGAACGTATGTTTCCCAGTGCTTTGAATTGTTAATTATTTCTGCAAAGTAAACCAGCTCCAACTAAAACAACACTATGACATGCCTGGCTCATCTCTACCCATTGGGGATATAAAAGACTGAAGTTCCAGTTCTGTTCTGTATCTTCCTCTGTAAGAGTAGCTACTGAATCAGGACTCTGTCTGGAAACTGCCTGTCTGCACAACGTGGTACATCTGATTACACAAAAAGCTTTGCTTTAGCAAAGTGGGATTTCCTGATAGGAAATAATTTGGTGGGAAGGCTCAAGTGGCTCAAGTTAAAACACACACACAAACTCCTAAGCCATCTTTCCCAACAAACCTCATCTGGTCTGATTTTACACTGTTCTGTATCTGGCACAATAATGTTGTGCATGTGAACAAAACAACTATTACGAAGTGTTAGCTAATGGATGTGTAAGTAATATCTGTGATGGGCAGATGTCAGTAACAATTTTTCTAGAGTTCATTTCCTGTATTTTTACAAAAAATGGTAAAAAAAACTACACAAAATGAATGCTAACCTAGTACCAGAATTTTCACATGCAACTGATACACAAATGATTACTTATGCTAACACTGAGGTGGAAACTCATAGCTGGATTTGGGTTTGCACTGCTGTGACGTGATGTCCCTTACCCTAAACTTTAATTTCAATGAACATATGACAGAAGGGGAAGGGAGCTGCATCACAGTGACCAAAGCCTTTAGTTTTGCTCTCCCCGCTTACTGTATTTAGTACTATACGACTTCTGGAGAGATGTAAATCCATACAACATGCAGTAAGTGCCGTCTCCATGGCGACACAGACCTATGTGGTACTTCTGACATTCTTTCTGGGTCCATTGGTCTGTGCCCACCTGAAATGACTTGCTGTGAGCAATTCCATGTGGACCACAAAGCTATCTTCTGGCTGCTTGTGGCAACTGACACTGTGTAAGGAGTGAGAGCAAGTTACACAGGCTGTGTTTATCAGGTGACTATGTGAACAGTGGAGGAACTGAGCCACTGCTGGAAATGGAAGGTAGGTAGCTGAAACCTGGCTAGTACAGGCTTCATGGTCTCTTTTGAACTTCCTGTGACCCTCTGGGTTATGACTGACAACTAAAAAACCACGGAGCTATTGATACACAGACCTACTTACCTTTCCCATATCTGCTAGGTTTTTCCTTTAAGCAGTTTTTCCTGTAAACTGATGTATTTTCTATTTAGACTGGCTTCATAAAGGTGATGAGGCCCCATATTTAGGTCAACAGTATTTTTAAAAAGGTAGTTTTCATGTATGTATTTTACTACAAATATTGTACAGAAAAAAAAGTTGTAATGCTCTAGATAGGGAAAGCAAGGTACAGTGAAATTACAGGTCTGTTTTAGGGTATACCTATGAAAATCAGCATAATCCTTTCTTACATCAGCCACAGACCTTATTTTCAAACTAGGCTTTTCCAATATTAGCAAATACTAGCTACTCACCAAATATCTATAAAAATACACCATTATTAACATTTACTTCAGATTTATCCATGCACCTATGTGTGTGCCACAATCCTGCCTGTACAAATCACTTCCATTTCGAGCAATTCAGTTGAACAAGGCTGAATTAACAACTCTGGAGTTTAAGGTTTAAGGCTTTGGAAGAACAAGTAAAACAAACCAAAAACTCAGTCTGCAATCCAATCACTGTGTGGCCACATGCTGCTGACTATTTCACTGTTGGAAGAAACTGCTGCTTCCATGAGGTGAATACTGAGTACAGTAACTCCAAGTTAATGTGGCAAGGCTTAAATGCAGTTTAGCAAAACAAAGCCATTAATTTTCCTGATCAGGTTCTGTACTCTGTTGAGCACATTTACCAATACTCAAACAACGTGAAGTCAATAACCAACAGCTTAGTGCATTAAATACAGCTGCTCTGCGACGCTAAGTCATCCATTTATCCTCTAAGTGTACTTCTTCATGCAGTTAGCACCCTGCCAAGTGTACTAAGGAGAATTCACACTTTGCTACAGTTCAGGAAGCTGAACTCCAGAGCTCCTGGTAACTTGGCTGCAGTGTCAAGCCACAGTTCTATAACCTGCTGAGCTGAATGCCTCCCCAAAGCTGGGAGGTGAGTGCATGGAGACAAGCAGAAGCAGGAACACACGTCTCAAAGACGCTGCGGTTCTGAATATTACAAACCTGGACTTTCTAACCTTCTAATGGACTGTAGATGTTGTAGAAGTTTGTCTCTTTTTTTTTCCCCAGGGTAGAACATTTCATACTTTGAATCTACACAATTAGAGAAAGCAGTGAAGTGAATTAATCTCAGCCACTTGCATACACACTTCAGGCTGTAGTCTAAAGACAAATGAAATCTGCATTCCTTTGCTAAACTTAACAAGCAGGCATGTATGAATTACAGGATTGTTCCAAGATCAAGTCACTGACATCTGTATCACTGACAGAAGCTTTGAATGGTAAAAAAGAAAAGTCTATCACCTAGAGTCTCTAACATGATTCCATAAATTAAATTGATAGCTTTATTTCTACCACAATGGCAGGTTTTTTGCTACAGAAAATCACTTTAAGGAGAGCAAAACATAACAGATGACAAAACATCTCCCAGAGGACTCGTCAAACAGTATTTTGCCCAGATGCAGTCTCAAATTATGTCATGGGGCAAAATCAGGTCCTGAGCTAGAACAAGTAAACTGCTGCAAGCAGAATCCTATTCATTTATTCCAGTTTGAGATCTGGCCCTATGAATCCTTGACACCAAAACTGTCAACTATTGGATTTAAAATAAGTAATTTATTTCATACCGCAGATAGTCTGCAGTGTAATAAAATTCTGTCAGGACTAATCTGGGTTGTTATTTAAGAAACTGTTAAGAAGGGTTGGACAAGGAGAAGGAAAATCAGTACCTCAAAAATCTCACCACCTGTTTCTTGTACCCAAATTACTTCTCTTGGGCCTATTCAGTCTTTGCAAAGTAAAGGCAAGATTTGAGATTCTTCTATTGATTCTAAAGGATCAGGAAGTCTAAAAATTAATACATTTTTCTGGAGACAGGAGCTTTCTAAATAGCTTTGCCAAACACTGACAACAGTTTGGTCTGCTGTATTAAGTTCTTCAGTTCTGGAAGCTACAAAAATAAACACAATTTCAGATCAAGGCAAAATATTCCATCTCTTTTAATTCCACAAAGGTATGGATACTGTTAGTTGACTAAATGTGAAAAAAAAAAAACCAAACCCAAACCAGCTAATTTAATTAGAAAGGGCTGGGGTTTTTCTGCCAATTTGGTGGTGGTCAAAACCTTCGATATCATTATTTTATTTAACAGTGATCTTAGCTGCAAATCACAGAAATCACTGTAGGAGTTATCTGAATAACTGTTCCTCATAGAGAATTGCAGTCCAAAAAAGATGAGCTTCTGTGCCAGTTAAAAGTCTGGACAGCTGTATGAAAAGGATTAAACAAGCAAAAAAACAGTACACCTGAAAATAAGGCCTGGGACATTACAGGAGTAAAAGGCAACCAATACAGATAGCTACAGAGGAGTTGAGCCAATTTTTACCTCTTGGTAAGGAAACATTGAGAACAAAAGAAGTCACGTAGTAGCTTTAAGGATATAGGCTTTAAGATTTGATCTCCTACGTTACATGGCAAAACCAGTTCTGAACAACTGGATGTCTTCCTAGATGCACTGAAGACCCTATATGGGACAGAATGAATCATAAAGAAACTAGTACTAAGTAAAACACAGCTCCGCAAAGAACTCAGTACCTCTCAATATGGTGAAAAATGGAATGGAGCAATTTGATAGGATCCAGCATATTGATCACTCCAGGTTAGCATGCAGATATTGCTAATTCTGTGAATTACTTAATTCATAGTTAGGACAGTAATTAATACTGTTCTTATTTTACTTCTCTGTATCTGAGATCATGGAGGAACTTTTAGAGAGCATATATGAAATCTGGAACTACTAGTAAACTGTCTTCAGCTGCACACATGTAAGGAAGCTAACAGCAATATGCATCACTCTAAAGAATCTAATACCTGCGCAAAACTAAACATGACATTTGAAGAGCAAAGGACAACAGCGTCGGTTTTGAAACCAATACAATCTTTCAGCTTCCTGAGTGTTTCAACTCTGTTAAAAATAGGAAGAGAATTTACAGTGTTTCTTTCAAGTGGTAAATGTTTTAAATAAATGAGTAAGTCAATGGAGTGGAGATATGGATTTTATCTGAAAATCACTAAGGCATAAAGAAGCTAAAGAAGTGCATGCTAACACTGAGACAGTCTGATATCATCCTCTCTTTTCTTTTTCACAAACACAAAGAGATGTAACAGGCAAGTATAGTAAAAGAAGCATCCTTGGTCCTTATACTGGGAGGTTTCTGTAGTAGCATTCAGAGGATTCCTTGGTCACCTTCACAAATCCTTGGAGACTAAGCCAAAAAGATTGAATTCCTCAATTCTTCCTGGAAATTCCAGTTAGTATCAAGTAAATTAAGCAGTTAATAGGGGATATCAATTTATGCATCCATGTATGTACTGACCACCCTCCGCTCCTTTTAAATAGTTTTGTGAGCAGCCACTGAGGTCCTGCTGTCTGCTCCTAATATTTTGTCTCTCCTGCTTGCACTGTTCAGAAATACTCATAATCAGTACAGCAGGATTGCCAATGACCAGTATTCTGTAATGCAAAAGCACAAGGGGCTCTTCCCAAAATCACTCACAAGTAGGGTTCACCCATCTTACCTGCTGCAGACACAACAATAACGTGGCATCACATTCTGCTGTAATGAGTTTGCAAGTCTCAGGAAAGTCTCACTGCGTTTTGCCTAGGCAGTAATACTGGGGAAGTTGGATACCAATCTCCCAAACTCTCCTAACCACAGCATCAAAAGTAAAGAGGCATCTTTGGTTGTATCCAGCACAGCTTTTCATGTCAATATTGTAACATAACTGATATTTATCTTCATAAATTTATCCAGCTGCAAAAACAGAGAATAGAGAATATGAAAATAGGATCCATATCCAGACAACAGAAGAAGTAAGCCAGTATTGATGGAATAAATTCAGTTTGTAGAATAAAAGATACCATTGTTACTGCTTTTTCATTTTAATTACAGAATACAGCAACATCCTACACCAGTGCTGCAAGGCAATCTGCCAAGAGAACTAACTAAATGTATGAAAATACTTTGACTGAAATAACTTATGCTGAATTAAATGTTTTGCCGCTTTATTTGATTTGGCTTACTGATCATTTAACTGTCATCAAATCCTGAACTTAAGAAGTGGCAATGTTTAATGACAATAAGACACTGTAGATCATGTGTTAATGCTGATTAATGCACTTCCCAAGCATGCTGGAAGCATTTGGCTTGCCTTGTACCTTACTCTGTGCACCCAAGGCATGCATTCATCAGCACTACTGCTCAGTCTGTCATGTCTTATTGCTGAATAGCGCACCATTCTCAGTATGTTTGCTTTGAGCCTGCCTCAGTCAATTTACATTACACTGCCCACCCAAACCCACATTTTTGAGGTTCACCCAGCTCTTGATGATCAGGGGCCTGTATGTTTAATAACATTTTGCTCTGCCAGTCTAATTAACTCCAGCACTGTATCTGCAGTCAGATAAAATGCTCATTTCACACCACATTAATTTTTATCAGCTGAACATTAAGCAACACAAAGCTATCTATGCTTGGTTTAATTTACATACTGACAGAGCTACAAAGCATTACTGCAGTGACTGCAAAGCAAATAAGTAGAACTGGCATCAAACATGGCTTCTTCAAAATGAAATATTGATTTGTAAGACTGGCATCCCAAAGTGAAAAAGAGGAAAAGAAAAAGAATGAGAAATTACTTTCTCCTGTTAGCACTAGAAAAAACCACACATTTTGTAGCCAGTCTTTCTGTAAATGCTATACCTTGAGAGTGGTATTAAAATTAAAACTTATCTTTTCATTGCCCAGGGAAAGTTAGAGGTGATGGCAACATTTCTGATGACTTAGAAAGAAAAGGAAAAAGGGATGGGGCACAGGGACGCGACGGCTGTGTTAGAGAAGCCATCTTCAAAGATTTCCCTGCTCTCTTCACTGGGCTAAATTTAGCTGAGCAGTCCTCTTCTCGTGGCCTATGGCCGCAAGTAAAGTTTGAAGGTAGGATATCTGAATAAAAATACAGAAGGAAAATTCTGGGAGCCTGGGATTTTATTCAGTCTAGCGGTGACCCTTCTGTGGTATTTAAAAGCATCTGTGACCCCACAGTATCCAGAATAATAAGCGTTCATCTGAGTTAATCTGAACACATAAAAGCTGGCCATGTAGATCAATCCTTCCTAGCATTTCCAGAATGTTGCCCCCCAGCCGTCAGGCGAAGACCTTAACTCCAAAAATAAAACTATCCTGCCTTCTGCTCAACCAGCCAAAGTCAAATCTTCACTACAGCTAATTACCAATTGCACACCATTTAAGCGCTACAGTCTACATCCTCCTTTGGGCTTTATCTCGTTTGCGGTTTGAAGTTAAAACAAAAAATGAGGCAAGTCCAACTGGGCTGCATCGCAAAAATCTCACAGAGGTTTTAACAAATGAGCAACATTAACAAACTCATGCTCTGCTCTTCTGCCCGTGGGTTCATGTAATCTTTTAAATCTTAGAGCTAGTGTCACTGAGTGCCTGAGTGATCTTTTAATGCTGTTTCCCCAGTTCCTCAGCCATTCTAAACAGTAAGCAATGACTACACTGTACTAAAAGGTTTCCACTTACAAAAGTGCACAAGGTTATCAGCACAAGCAGCTCCCTTGCAAGCAGGCAAGGAAGAACACTCGTTAAGTCCTAGAGGCGGACTGAATAACTAATACTCAGTGTTCCTTCCCTGAAGAAGATTCTGTACAGTTTTCCTGAGTGACTGGCTGAAGGGCCAGGACTTAGGCCCCATTCAGCTACATGGTTTCCTGGCTACTCGGACCTGAAAAACTGATGTTGGCATTGATACAGTTAAAAGTCTCTACAACACTTGAAATTTTCCCTGTTTCCATCTCAACAGCCTCATGTGCTTCCCTGCCCCTACCTCCAAGTGGGTAGAAGAGTAAATCTACACTGGACTGGGCAATCATGGAATTGTTCCCCCAGGAAATTGGCTACTGCTGTGAAATCTTTCTTTACTGTCGAAGTCACCTTTACGAGGAGGCTCTTTTGTCTTCAAAAAGCAAATACAGTTAATAACCTACCTAGAAGCACTAATATTCAGCTTGACTGGTAAGTGAAAAATCATTTCAAAGCAGGACATGGTATTATAGCTATTTCTCTTGACTGCAGTGCAGTTTATTGTTGCATTCCAGCTATTTTAGGAAACAAGTCAACTTAAAATGTCATATTAATTATTTACAAAATACTGACATAAATAAAATGAAGATTTGATTGAAGTAACAGTTCAGTGCCTAACTCTGCCTCCTTAATGACCATAACAGGGAACTGCTGAATAATTTTCTGCTTACTCTACCACAATCTTTCCTTCTTCTCATTTCCTTGCAAAACAGACCATCAAAAAATACTCAGGCTCAGATATCTGAATCTTGTATAGGTCAAAAATCATAACCAAATCTAGATTCTATCTTCAGATAATGCTGGGGAAGTGTCTGGTTTGTCTGTATAAAACATTCCTTCAACATATGTTACAGTGAGTGTCTCCGGGCACACTCACTTTATTTTCATCTGTGCTTTGAAATACGAGAAGCAAAATAGCCCCAGAACACCATTCTAACTAAAATCAGTCACTGTTTTGGAGTAACCACAATACAAAGTGCATCGACCCTTTCTGACTTCCTTGTCAGATTAGTAGCAGGCAGTTTTCTATAACATTAAATCAGCTGGAACCCAAAGGATAACATGACTTCTAATTCAAGGTACCTGGAATAAAGAAAAGAGAAGAGAGGCTGATTAATTAGATCTGTATAGTGAACTAATTTGCATCCCTATTCTCACTGGTTTTCTAAAAAGAGAATCAATGTGTGTTTGTACCTCATATCTTCTAGCGCTTCCTCACATTAAAAATGACAGGTTTTGCAGGTGAAAAAAAACAGTTTTCCTATAAAAAGGTACAATTTCCTATTGGGACACAAATGGTTTTTACTGAAGCAGAATTTCCTTCGTCACTAGTGTGTCTGGGATAAGAAGCATGGAAATTTGTTCTTGGAGTTCTTCCAAGAACTTGCAGGACTTCCAGCACTGCTGTTACAGGAAATGTGAGAGGTTAATCTAAATTATTTCATGCATCCTGCCACCACATCATCTGTCATGTCACCACTTCTGCCCAGCAGATAGAAGAGTATAACCCTTCCTTGCAACTTAAGCCTCATCTGGTGCCTAAGATGGGTACCTGGTGGTAAAGAAATGATGCACTCATGCACCATCCCACCAACCTCTCCTCTCTTTTCAAGTCACAAAACAGGTATCTGTAATGACTACTCTCCCTAGAGAATAGAAGAGCAAGTAAGGGACAGATCAAGGGATCTTTGCCTTATTTCTATTTCTCTAGCACACGAAGATGCAGAAAACTGTGAGTCACCACACTGAATTTTCCATTCAAGACTGCTGGCTGAAACGATGGGTCTCACAGCTGCACAGTAACACCATGTACTGTGTTGGAGGAGATCCCTCGCAATCCATTCACATTTCTGGTTTAAATCACGTTTTTACAGCAGTGAAATTTTACGAGTAATCCCAGCTGCCTTCCTGAGGTATTCTGGAGGTCCAAAGATCCTCATAAATTTCTCTTAGCATCTAAGGCTGCACCAACTCATTTGAACTGAAGTGGCTCTGATACTTTGAAATAAATCTCACTTTATGGCTTGGAAAGATCTGGGCAAATAGTAGCCAGTTAATTCCCCTTTGACTTCCTGCCTCAAAAAGTGATACAAGGCCTTGCCAGGGCTATCAAACTGAACTTTAAATCTGCTTCAAATCAGCCCGAAATGCAGAGGTGGGAAGAGCTGTGATATGGTTTACATTGCAGTGTTTCTGCAACAACAAACTAATCAAATCTCTTTTCAATATGCTTTTTTTGGTTTCACTTGCCAAAAAGCTGTTTTTCAAACTCGGACCAGACATGCTACGAACTGTTGGCTTGCACCCTCGGCATATTTTCTAAAGTATTCCCCCCATTTTGTATAGCATTGTTTTTATATAACATTATTTCTGCCGTTCCCAGAATGGGGGAACCTAACATCTCTCTGTAAATACTTAACCTTAAAATGACCATATTCCTTTGCACCACCCCATTCCATCTAACTTTCTTTCCCTGGAATCTGCTTTTGCCAGCATTTTGTGTAGACTTTGTCTTCTGATAACTCAAGTAGTTTATTGCTATGCAGGCTTCTGGAGTGAAACGTCACTGGCTGAGAGGGAGCAAGTATTGGTCTTGACAGTTTGGATGCTGCTTCCTTTCTCAAAGATGACTTTTTTGACAGCACCAGAAAGCTTTGTCTGTTTTCAAACTCTAAAATATGACAGGGACTCAGAATGCAGGATAAGACAGACCATGCCAGGTCAGTGGTTTTTGTCTACACAAGCTTACGGTCTCTTTGAATTTATAAACTAGCAGAGGAAAAGATGCCGGCAAAAAGGAGGGGGAAAAGTATCTCAAATTCTTGCAATAGGTATGCTTTCCACAGCCAAGCCCTGATGTATTCAAGAGGAACCACATAGCTTTTGTTATGCTATACATCCCATGCTTAATTGAGAAATGATTCTTAATAAGTCCTGGAGAGCTACAGGTCTCTCTATCTCTCAAATGGGAAACAATCATATCTCACGGCAACTCATTACGTATTCTTTTTGTACCATGAGTTGTTTTAAAACCGTGAAATTAGTTCTGGCAGAGTGTACAGAGAAACACCCATGAGATGAGGCTGAACGAGTTATGTAAGGCTTCCACACAGTCCTCATGAATGTTAACTCTTCATGGCTGCAAGTCAGCCTTTTCAGATGAAGAAATACTCATGTACTATAGAAAGAAAACATGGCTATTTTTCTTCTCTCTCTGACATTCTGTGTATACAACACCCCAGTAATTATGGTTGACAAAGAAACCTCCTTTCTCCATTGTCTCTTTTGATACTTAGACAGTCATAATGAAATATGACTTAGATTAAAGAAGTTAACAGTATCTATAAATTAGTTGAGCTGGAGCTGCCTGTGCTGACAAGCAAATTGACCCTTCTGTGTGGTATACTGAAAACTTTCAACATGTATCAGATACATTCATCCAAGTAATGTCATATAAGAACACAAGTGCAGAAAACAAGATCAATGAGATGATCTGCCTGATGGGTTGGACTCTCTAGCCTGGGTCCCTTGGACTCTCCAACAAGGATCACAAGTCTTTACAAAGACTATAGCCACCGTAAATGTCTGAGCTTTTAGTCTCTCTAGGAAGAATATCAGCCTTTCCATATTAGCATACACACCTTTTTGTAGATGCTAGGGTTAGTAAATTGAAAGCCTTTAAAGCCAGAATTATTCTGTTGTCCTGCTCACCCTAGACAAGTACAACGACAACAGGGATCAGGTTGATGGCATTGCTCAACAAATGCACATTTAGAGCCAGAAGAGATTCCTTGTGCTCTCTGGCAAGTAGGAGAGAGGTCAGGAAACTAACCTAGAACTAAGTTCAGATTTTAGAGCTATGAATGGGGTCAGGACAGAGTTGCAGCTCAAGATATATTTAAGATGGGATCTTTTCTGATTTTGCTTTTGCAGTGAGGCTCCAAGCCCATCACTGACTAAACCGACAAGTGGGCCATGATACACACTATGTTCAAGGAGAGAAAGGGAAGAATTAACAAGACTGAGTGTCAGGACACAGTAGGGCCTGTATAAGAGCACATATTGCAAACTCAACCTTCTTGAATTGCAGGTGGGCTCGTAATTGCCCGGGATATGGGGGGGGGGAAAAATCACATGAAACTTTTAGTGAAAGCTTTATTTCATTAAATTCATGCTGAAAAGGTCTGGTGTGAAAACTGCTTGCTAGGCCTTTAGGAGTGCAATTTAATGAAGTAACTGCCTTCACAGAGTTGCTGCAAATAGGCTAGCTCTTCAGAAATGCTGCTCCTTTTACTTCCTGAGTTTAATAAGAAACTCAAATTCTTTGACAAAAACCATAGTGGAATAATGAAAACAAATAAAAAAGAGACCACAATAACATGTGTCATTGTCCCTGCCCCCCGGCTCCGCCTTTTCCCCGCAGCAGAAGCAATGTATTAGCTAAATGTTACATACATCTCAACTTCTGAAATTTCTTAAGTTCTGAGGATAGAAATGGTCTCACTTAAGGCCACGTGAAGTTAATTAAAGAAAACCAGAAGACTTGCCTTCTAATTTCTAACGATATTCTGCTGACATACTCTGTCACATATAAAATGAACAACAAAAGTCAGAGGCTTCCTGTTCAATGATGAGTGTTGAAGTTCTGAATGTTATACAAATTGCAAGAAGAAAAAAGTCTCATTGGCCTGTTCTAAAACTGAATTGGGCCATTAAAAGAGGAAACAATTTTAGCTGCTTAAATATTTCTGAAAGCAAATGGGACCCTGGAGTTCAGCAAAACTGTAATGCTGTTTCCAAACGTCTTATTTTCCTGTCTTTAAACGTTCTGGAAAATTGCTCTGAATACGATGCCAAAATGTAAAACTGAAAACCACAAAAGGATATTGGGACTGTCTGAATTACAGATGTCTCTAAAGACTAATGGCATAAAGATGTGAAACAGACTGACCTTAAATGTCCTTATTCTCAACCTGTTTAAAGGTCTTGTCTTTGTTTCTTGTAATTTACTTTTATACTTGCACTGACTGGAAATGATGATAACCATTCATAAAAAGCTTATTATAAGAATCTAAAATTGCTCCTTCAGGCAACTGAGCCCACTGCATGTGTTCCAGGATTTCTAAAATGGTTGCCAACATTTCTCTCTAACGTACAGCATTTGAAAGTAACAGGTGACCAACAGGCACATTCAAACCCATGCGCCCCATGTAACACAAGAGCTTGCTGCAACATGTCACAATCTTCCCCCAGCCATTAAAATGTAAAGAACCATTCACTGGCAGCTGATAAAAAGAGAAACTGAAAAAATGCTACAACAACAAATACTTCTGCTGATAAAAAAAAGAAAGAGACAGGAAATCTTTCAGGATGTCCTTCCCTGTTTACTGCTGCAGACACTTGCCATATGACAGGGCATAAGGAGTGAAGACAGAGAAAGACTTCCAGTGATGTAATTCAACTTTAAAGTTACAAAAGAACAGAACAGCCCATAGCTCTTGGAGCTGTGTCATGCTACCTTCACAAAATTTCTGGTGTTTCCTTGCATGTTGCCCTGAACAATGTTGGTTTTATTTTGCCTAATGGTAGGCTTATCACTGAGGTCAGCAGAAAACCAAGGCAACTGGCTGTCATTGTTTTAATAGTAGCAAAGTAAAAAAGTTCTCTTTGCAATTACATCATTTACTCACTCCCTTTGTCCATTCCAGGGGAGACCAATATGCATGTCATAGACAGTTCTACCCCAAACTGAGAAAGGATAACATAGAATATGACCCTCTAAAAGCTGGTCTGAGTCATTAGGAATGGGTTTTGAAGCCCTGGAACACCCCTGGCTACGTTTACTCTTCATAATGACTAGCCACAGGGTGCTTGCACTTTCCCCACTGCTGCTTTCCTAGCACTGAGATGAGACTGAAGAGTCAAATCTTCCAACACTTCCAGAAAACGCGAGGTTCAAAAAGGAGTAAACCTTCCCAGCAATCCCCTTTCCCTCCTGTCATTTGAGCTTCCGTAAGTTTTTGTCTGTGTATGTATTTTGGGGAAGGTGGGAGCAGGAGCAGACACCTTGCAGTTAAGTAAATGGTTCTGGCAGAAAGTACTTTTTGCCTGGCTGTAAAATCCAAGACATGGCTCAAATTGTGATTTCTTCCAAATTATTATTACTTCAATATAATCTACAGCCTAACATGCAAGTGAGGGTGTCCAGCTCATGAGATTCAGACCTACTCTTTATCCTAATATGCTAAACTCTACCTCCCAAGGAACACTCGACACCACATGAATTACTTCACTGCTCAGTTACATTGAGAAGAACTCAAAGATAGCTCAACTCCCAAAGTAAGCAACAGGATCTTCAAATGTAAATGACCAGCTGTTTGTTAGCCCAATCCAACATCCAGTATTACAGCTTATTAAAGAAAATGCAGACCTTTCCTTGTTAATAAAACCAACAACAAACAAAAAACACTCCCTTTCCCTCTCCAAACCCTCCCCCCTGCCAAACCCCTATTGAATACTAAAGTAGAATAGTGACTTGGGAAGTAAAAGACAAAATAATTCTATATTCCACATGATTTCCACCTTTATATGGTAGAAGGCCAAAACAAACCATAGCACCTTCTAATCTCGAGAGCGGAAAGCAGCTTAATTCATTTACCTTCACTTGCACAAGTATTTCAACTACGAGCTTAGTGGCTCATCTCTGAAGAGCCTGGGGTACAGCCAGTGCATCTTTAATGCACATTTTGGTTGATGAAATACTGCTTGGAAGATTTCCCTGTTTCTTAGAAAAGTCAAAGATGTCAGAAGTCTGAATTTTCTGCTCTTTCTTTCTTTATTTTTAAGGCACTTAAGGAAAGGAAACACCCATCATCAAGTCGAAAATAGTGCCTAACTCATTATACAGTTTTATAACTTCATCTTCCCTAGCCAAAATAATGTAAGTGACCAGAAGGAAGCACACAAGACTTTTTGAGTTAACAGGATATTTTCAAGTGGCAAGTTCAAGTAATGAGAAATCAAGAAATGGGAAAAATAAATTGTCTAAACCTCATCTAGTTTTACAAATAATTTAGTTACATTGTTACAGTGATGCCAAAAGGGCAATCACTGTACTGATTTTGTAGACCTTGGTATTCAGAGCTTTCAAAGGAAAGATTACTAGAATTTCTGAATAGGGCAAAATCATTCCTCTGTCCTTAGCTATGAAGTTAGTCTTAACAAATAGCTGAAATTTGAAAAACTAAAGCAAGGAAAAAAATGGGAAAGCTCCTCCCTGTTTCTACCACGTTCAGGAAAGTCAGAAGTTACTGAGGTCACTGCTTCTCTAATGGCAAATGACAACTGAATCATTAGTGATACAGCTTTATCTGCAATACATCAACCTCAGCTACAATCCAAGCAAGGCTCTTACTGCCCAGTACCTTCCAAAGAACAATGCTATCACAGCCAGTGAGCATAGCAGAACTTCACCATTATTCTATGGAGCCCTATTTCCTGACAAACCAAACAAGTCCATTATCAGTGTCAGGTTTAAGGGAAACGTATCACTAAAATGTAGTAAAAAAAAAAGAAATCCATGTTTTCTGTACTTCTATATAAACCAGCTCAACCTAGTTATATGGCCTATGTTAAACCTAGTGACCGAGAATTTTTTTATCTTTCAATATAAAGCAGGAATTGTGAACTCAGCTAATTTTACCTCTCATATTTAGTATTCCCTTTCGTACAATTGTATTTAACTAAAACTACATGAGCTGTCTAGTATTTGCCATAGTTCCTCAATGCTGCATTTTAAAAACGCAAATATATGAAAAAAAATCCCATTGAGAAAGAGAAAATGCACCTAAGTCAGTATTGATTAAATCTACCTTGCTGATACTAAAAAGAACATATTTCAATAATATTTTTGAACACAGATACAGTATTTAAATGAAAACATATTTGTTAATATCTCCATTTTTATAACTGCATGAAGCATTCACTGGAATTATTTAGGCAATATGTAATAACCACAATACCAGGTGCATGCCTGTGTTAAACCCAATATGCAAGCAAGTAAGAGAACAGATTAGATATTCGTTACATAATAATTACACAGTCTTCCCCTCTTTACATCCATTCCTCCTGGTTATATGTTTCTAGAGAGCATGTAGAAATGCAAGCAGGATGAGAGTTGTTTAACTGCCCATTTCCTCTTAGATGTTAGATTGTGGTTAGGGCACCAATCTGACCTCCACTGCTACAGTAGTAAGTCTCAAGATCATGACTTATTGCTGTGATGGAGACCCTAACATTATGAATGAAAGCAACCAGAAGAAAGGCTGCTGTAGTTGAGACAGTATAGTTTCAAGTACAGTCTGTCCTTTTTGGTCTTCTGTATGTATTAAATATTTTCAGTTACACACTCTCCTAATCCTTATTCAAGACTCTCATGCCACTTATTAAAGGGCAGTGAATACTGCAGTATAGATCATTATCTCGTACCTAAATACATTAGGGGTTTTGTTTTTCTGCCTCTAGAATTTCCTCTCACTTGGGGGTATAAGATTCTTTATTTCTGTCTGTCTCTCCTTCTCCCTCTCTTTCCCCCCACTTTTTAAAGATTCACCAGCATACAGTTGCAGGTTGTATAGTTGCATAGTTGTCATACAGCTTTGTATCTCTAAGAAACATGCACCTAAGTTATGCTTTCACTTACGGACCTTTAAAGAAAGTTCCTCAGCTGCAACAGTATCAGAGGCTTAGTTAACTAATAAATATTTCAGGAATTTACTTTGGATATTGGTGATCCTTTCCTTAAACTGGAATATAGAATATAGATGGAGAGCTCTTCTCCATATGAGAAAATACATTCTGGACATGTCTTCCCTAGAGATTTAGCGACAGTACGCAAATATCTGACTCTTCAGTTATAAAGATATTTATAAGGAATATATTCTGACATGAAGAAATTCCTGAGACTTGTTCAGAAAACTACTTTTCCCTTCGTTATAGGCAGTCAGAAGCAGCCTGACAGCAATCTAATCAAAACATGCAAATGAGGTCAACTGTCTTGAAGGGCTGTAGGATTTCTCCAGAGAAATTTACAGAATGTCCTGGCACAGAGGTATTTTCTTAAGTCACTGACTCCATCTTCTGCGGTTCCATGCTGTTCTACAAGGCCTTGTGTCAGTTTGCACTCTCTGCTGGGTACAGATGCCCCAGCTGGGGAGACATTTCATTTTTAATTTAATTCTGAACACCTCAAAGGATGGTGAGCTTCAGGAAGCAATGGAATTACAGAAACTTCCATTTAAACTTCAAAAGTAACAATAATCTGGTAAACAATAATATATTCAACACTCAAAAACTTCAGTAACTTGACTTTATTTAACATCAAATTTAAAGCTATGGTCAAAGCAACTATTTTCTTCCTCTGCTGATTACACTCTTTACTGCAGTTCACATAGACTGACTTGGCATACAGACCAAGATAAGAATAAAATAAAGTCTCCCTTTTTTGCCTGACTATTCCTTCTCTTAGCTGTCTGTACCATCCCTTTCCATTGCATTCACTGAGAGACTGATGAGCTGAAGGAGCTGTTAAGAACCAAGTATGTGCAATAAGCATTAAGCCATTATTATAGAAGCCAGATTAACTTGGCTGAGAATTAGAATGAGCATTCAGGAAACCCTGCCTAACAACCAGCGAAGGGGGGTTTGTTAATACAAACACAACCAGCATCCTGCCTCTGCAATAGGTTAACGCAGTGATACGCTAACGTGGAAGATAAAAAACACGTCAGATTCTCTTCAGCACTATAAAAGCACACACTTCCACGGATTAGACAGAAAAGCTTCCATGTAATATTAAATCACCATAATTTGGTTTCCCCCAGTTTGACAAAATGCATTAACATATTACAGTTTTCCTGCAGCTTGCATTTAGGGTAAACTATCTGATGAACTTCTAATTTTCTCATATTATATACAGCTTCCTGCTTATCATGTCTCTACTGAAACTGCAATGAGGAACTCTGGCACCCAGCAATTTGTACAAAAAACACACATAAGCATCTCTCTACAAATAGACCATATTGCACTCAACAGTACCACAGAGCTTGGTCTCTCTGATTACGAGAAACACTAAAGAGACATCAGCATAAACAAATTGACAACACTATTCCAGCCTCCTAAGGTACAGGGGACAGGATTTTCAGAAAGGCATGTTAGACAAGTACTGCAGTTTCTATCAAATGATGACTGATTAAAAACACAAGGAAACATACTCATTTGGAAAAGAGACTGAATGCTCAAGGCACAGGATTCTAGAATGGCATATAAAAGCCCTAGTCCAGGGATTTATTATTTACACAAAGTGGGAGAGCTGCACAGAGGCAGCCTGAGAGGGACCAAATGCAGAACTGCCAGTTGCCTGTTGGTCCAGGGTTCCCTTGACTGCTAAAACACACAGTTCTAATCCCACTGAAGCAGGGCTGGGCCTTGAAACTGAATGGCTTTGGCAACCAGATAATGCACTCATAAAAAGAAACCCATTCTGCATCCAGATGAGATGCAGAATTTTGTATGCTACTTGCAGATAAACAGCATCAGAACTCTCCCTTCACACTTCAAAAAGAGCTGGAGAGCTTCAGAGAGACAAACCCATTCTTTTTCTGTAAATATATGACTGTCAGATGTCAAGACACTGTCCAAATCTGCTAATCTGGTGTTATGTCTAGAAAGAGAAGACTCTTCCTGCAAACTGGTGCATGTTTCTTCACACATGCCTTTACATGCAACCTCGGTATGCCAAAAAGTAACTAGTCCGTGTTTCTCACATACACCAAAGTAAAATCAAAGCAAAGCACATCTAACTAGGACCTAAAAAAGTTACTGGCTACTCTACTCCCATATTAACATGCATATAACATTACAGTTGAAACTGATGATGTATAACACCATGACCAAAAAACCCAAACCACCACCAAACTCTTTAATCATACCTGTAGAAAAGTATCTTGGTAAAAATGATGTAAAGAAAACATTGTTACAATTATTTTCCTTATTTTATCAGGTATTATCACAGCTGGATTACTGAAATACAAATAATCAGTAAGGAAATGTAAGCGCATTGATCCTATTTGATTATTTTGTAGAAAAATAACAAATAATGACTCTGATGCATTTTTTAAGACTTGTGTTCACTAAGCATAATCTAGCAAATGTGGAGTTTTCTCCTGGAATTGCCTAAATACTGTATTTCTCCTCTTATTTTCTTATTACTTTGCATTGCTTGCTTACTCTTAAAGGTGTTCCTACAATTCTTACAGAAAGTACAGACTCCTGTCTGCCCCACAATCCACATGCAAATGTGAAGAGGCAGAATTTATCTCCATAAACAAATCCTGTTTGTTTGTAATGATCCCGATGCCTAAACAGTTACAAAGCAGATGCTTAGCATACCAAATTGTGCAACTCAAACAGTGCCTAACAAGTAGAAATAACAGCAGAATACTGATCACCACACCAGGACTACCTGGAGATTGGTTTCATTCCCCACTCTGCCCCCAGGGTCCCAAGAGGAAAGCTAGGAAAGGCTTTTGCAGACTTGGATTAGAAGGCTAAGTAATGCAAACACCTAGCCACAGTGATGCAAATAATAACTCAAATTACTGAAGGCTCTGGTTCTGATCTGGACACAGGTTTTCTAAACGCTGAACCAGCTACATGTTCCAAAACAGGAGGGTTTTGTAGCATTATATTCAAAGGAAAAAATTGGCTTCTATTTTTAACAACTCTTGATACTAGACCTCATTTGACATAAATGCCAAAGGGAGAGTTAACACAGACTAGGATTTTTCTCTTTCCATTATTCCTGTTCCCCGTTGAGAAGGGTGTAATTTATTGAAAACTGGCTGATACTTTCCTGGCTCGGAGATGATAACTTAAAAAAATTAAAAAATCATGTTTTCACCACATTCTATTGCAAGCCTAGGCACTGCTCTTTACTTGAATGCAAATCATTTAACCCTTACGCTGCTTCTGAGCCACAAATCAAGCAGTATTCATTATACATGAATTCATTACAACCTGTGACTTGCCCAGGTTTTACCTTTATAAATTCTTTCTTTATAGTGGAAAAGTGATTCAGTGACTCCCCAGTACCAGACAACATGCCAGCGGCTTAGCAAGTACCGGCACCCAAAATCTGGAAGTACAGGCTCTCTCTCAAACCATCATTCCACTCTCTCAAACAATGGGCCACAGTCACTGGCCTCATAAAATGAGAATAAAAGTTAATGCATCACCATGGAGTCAGCTTCACATCATGGAAGCACACTCAGAATCAGACACAAAATATTTAATTACATTTTGGATGTGGTTTTTCAGCCCACTGTGATTTAGCACAACTAAATCATTCTTCCATTACAAAAAGAATAATACTAACTTCTTATTAACAATACAGATTAGGGGTAGTTGAGATAAAAGCTGGGGGAGGAGGGCTTGCTGGATTCCTATACGATTCTGCTTTTTTTCACCGGAGTCATCCCAGTATAAATGCAAACAGAACGAAACCCAGGCTAGAAAACCCAGACCCCAAAGGGTTCATTACTACAAGAGCTAGCCTACCTGGCTTCAACTATTACAGCATTTATGCAAAACAATTAGAAACAGCCCTACCGAATTCAAGCATCTAGTCATGCACTCAGTTTTAAGAGCTGAAGATGGAATGGCACTGAAAGAAACTTCTTGCTTAGCTGACCTTAAATGCCATCTCACAATCCTCAATTTGTAATATAAAAACTCGAATGAGCTGAAAACCCCAACAAAGCCCTACAGGAGCTACACCTGCACTGGCCTTTCTGCATCTCCAGATGCCGACCAATAAGTCTCAGATAGCTATAGTAAACAGCCACAAAAGCAAAGCACATTTGATCCTGAATGTATTAAATTACAATTTCAATTGTGATAACAAATCAAGTTTGCTCCATTATCCCACTATAAGAATAACTTTTCTAGGCATTAATCTTCATTAAGAATACTTCTAAGAAGCCTAGTTAAAGAAATAGTTACTAAAAAAACCCCATGTAGGTCAAATTCAGAAATCTTTCAGTCTGAAAAGTCTGGAATGTGTCTTTGAGTTTATGGAGACATTTTGATTTATATTAATACCTTGAGAACGAAGCCCAAACTTTCAAACACACATTGCTGAATCCCACAGTTACAACTGAACTAGTAAATTACTAAGTAGATTTAGAGTCAAAATATTTAAGAACAATGGGGACAGAAAGAAAGGGCAATTAGCTTCCCTCATTCTCAGTATGTGCTGGATAGTATATGGAATTAGTGTGGCTGGAAGCATATTGCCTAGAGCTTGATCTCACAGTAGATACGGCACTAGAGTACTTCAGAATTTTAGGGACTTCTCGATAGCTTTATGAACAAACAGGTCAAAGAAATCCTTACTCACTGCCATGATCTACTTACCCCAATGGAAACAGTCACAAATTTTCATTAGAAATTCTGAGTAAGCAACAAGACTTCTCCACAGATTTAGAAAAGCTGTCCAAGACACAGGCATAAAGCCAACTGTGAGGACAGAAAGTAAGCATATTTTATTCTTGCTAGATGGCAGAGTTGCCACTGCAACATGTTCTCCTTGTCAGCAGCCCACAGTTCTGGCAGGGTTAACCATGACAGACTCCCTCTTCAGAGCAGGCTACTGTACAGTATCAAGACAGACATTTCAGAAGGCACTTCACTTTTACTGAATTAAAAGCAGGTTGTCTTTCATCCCTTTCAGATACTTTCTTAAATGTGCAACATTGTTCCATTTGTAAATTGTTTTCAGCTGATTAGTACTTGTATCCATAGCACCAGGCAGCAAACAAGCATAAAACAAAACATGCAACCCATCATCTAAGAAGAATGCAAGATCGATTACTTCAGAAAATTATCCAATCTGTGCAGCAAGAATAATTTGAAACAATTCTTAAATGGGAAAGAGAGAGGTGGCATTTACATTTCTCTTGTTACATTTTCTATGTCCAAGGAAAAATATCTTTATGGTTATCACCTGATCCAAACACCTCCCCTCCCAAAAAAGCCTGAACCCACCCAACCAGAATTTGCAATAGTGCCAAAAATTCAAAGAAACCCAAAGAAGGAGTAATACCCCAAAATAATAGGGGAGGAAAGAAGCTTACCAAAAGTGAAGTGCTTCATTACTGATCTTAATCTTTGCAGACAGTGAAGGAAAAAATTGCTAATTTGTGTGTCTCTGTGGCACTGCAAAGCCTATTTCAAGCTTTGACGAAGTTTACTCATTTCTCCACCCTACACAGGTATTTGAGTTTGCTTCATAGTGCTGTACTATAGCACTAAAAGAAACCTAACAACCTACTGTTGGTGCTTTTGTGTTTGAAAAGCAGTCTGGGATCACAAGCCAAA